>JAMYXO010001380.1:0-10000 GCA_033310375.1 Conus canariensis
CAACAATCATTTGTACCCAGTAAATTTTAAGAAAGCGTCCCAGCTCATCCCGGGCCGCAGAAAGAATGCGCAGGATCCAGGCGTAATGTTTCATGCAGGACTTCCTAAATTTTCAAGCGTCCTGCCAACCAAACAGGTATCCGCTTAAATAGAATCATGATGTCTCCCCATGTTTTAAACTAACGTTCTGCCACCATCTTGAGCTACCGAAATCAGAATCGATGTCCTTCCTTAGACTAGAAAAGAACGCGCCTTCCAGAGGAAGACTATCGTCAAACCTTTGCCAATTGACTACCTAAGGGTAAACGCCCATTCAACAAGAGTGTGTCTAAATCTCAGTTCTGATATGGGCAGACTTTCAAGGACATAGCCATGACTCCAGTGAACCCATATGTGTTGCATAGAGTCGTAGACTACAGGACAGTTAAATTAAAGTGAAACACAGTAGTATAATCGTGCAATGCTGAGCACCCTGGGGGCAGTTACTGTCACATCAAGGTGAGATCTCAACCCGCAAGATGTGAAGAATAACAGTGGCTTCCATGTCATTGGTTCAAACTTATTGAAGATTGCATTTGGTTTGCTGCTCCTCTAGAACTTTCACTAATTATACTGTCTTCTGTTGGTCCTGGCGTGAGACTAAGATCACAACCAAGTGACGTGGGCTGAGGGCAGACTTGTTGACTTCAGTGCGTTTGTGATCCTGCAGAAGTTAGATTATTAAACAGGCATTACGCACGCTCCAGGCAGGAAGTTTTATAAGTATTTTGCTTTGGTCCATCTGGAAGATTCTGGCTTTAAGGGCGCCATCCGCCCAAGGGAAGCAAGATCAAATCTGAGTAGATTCAGGGCATTAACTGGTTTAGGAAGTTCTGTGGGTTGGCCTTCAGAAGAAACAAATAATTCGAAGTCTGCGTAAACAACCATGGACTAGTTTGCAACTTTCCAGTTCTTAAAACTAACTTTGGCTCCAGGGGGGCGAATTAGTTCTGTTCATAGTCAACGGGGCTAATAAATGTTTAATGTTCGCTGCAGCTTGTAGACGGTAATTGTTAAACTTTTCAGGAAATTTTTGCTAGTTGTTTTTGTAGTATGCACTATATCGTATCATTGTGTTCAGAGGTGTGATGGAACCCATTAAGTTGCATAGTTAAGTCTACATGATCTGGTTGGTTCGCCATTTAGTGTTCTTTGCACCTAATGGGGAAGGTTGGTTTTCTTCAGACCCGTGTGACATTAAGTTATTGGTGGATTTTGTTTTCAAACTGATCAATTTTGTCTCAGCCTAGAAGTGAAGTCCGTTAAAGTAAGATATTGGCCTGGGTAGTGTAGATATCGACGTTTGGAGAGTCAGCATCAAGGGTAAACATTTGGCTGGGGAATTTGTAGTTAGATACTCGTCTTAAATGGTGAGGGGTTAGGAGAAGGATTCCACATCGGTTCTTAGCCTGTTAATCTATCTGGATAACTCTGACCATGGCTCTTTGATGTAATGGCCATAAACTGTTAAGTAGTTGGATTGCCCAAGGGTTAAGATATAGAAAATAGTCTGGTGTAGTTGGGATCCGATTCTAGATGTTTGGTTATTGGTATATAGGATTAATGAAAAATGGATCTGAGGTATGTGGAAAATTCAGAATACAATCTTCAACATCGCCCCTCGATGTCCTTTGTGGGTTTGGGGGAAAAACACAGGTTGTTGCCTTTTGGAACCCCTTCAAAGTCATCCCCCCCCCCCCCCCCCCCCCCCCCCCCCCCCCCCCCCCCCCCCCCCCCCCCCCCCCCCCTTTTTTTTTTTTTTTTTTTTTTTTTTTTTTTTTTTTTTTTTTTTTTTTTTTTTTTTTTTTCTGACATTTTCAACGAACCTTGGAAACAGCCCTGATTTGGGCCCGTTTTTTTCAGGCAGCCCTTCCTCTGCAGAATTCTTGTTTGCTAATGTTGTTTTGTATTATGCACTAGTACTCTACTCATTTGCGTATCAAATGTGTAATGTGGTAGTCCCTGTTTGGTGAAAACAATCAGTAAGTAAGTCAACATGAATTTTTGTCTGGTTCGCCAATCGTTTGGACTGTTCTTGGACACTTTAATCGGCGTAGATTTGTTTCCCTCATCCCATAAGTAGAGAATTAACAAGTTATTGGTTTGTTTTTGTTCTTCAAACTATCAATCTGATTACACTAACAGGAAAGGATATTCCTCCTAAAGTTAAATCATTGATGTAGAGGTTCAAGTTTAACTCTCTCTCTGCGTTTTTAGCGGAATACATGCAGCCAAGCAGACGCACCACATAAAACATTTGTTGTCTGAATTCTTTTATTTTAGAACTGCTCGTTTTGCAACTAATGATGGAGGTAGTGGAATGTAAGCCCTTGCCAACAATCGGCTCCTACTTAGCCTGTTTTAATCTGATCTCTAAGACTTTACCTCTGACCAGCCAAGCTCTCATTTTGGCTTCTTCAGCGGCACATCAAACTGTGTAAGCAGCTGGACTGCCCAACCAGGTGTTAATCATATAAGAAAGAATAGTCTGGCTGTATATTTGAGGACCCAGACTTCTAGATTTTCTTCATGTTATTTGTTATATAGTCGATTAAACAACTAACCTTACTTTAACTGGAGGGTTTATTGATAGGTTTACACTTGGAACTTGAGAAAAAGCGTGTACAACGCTTTCCCCCGCACGTTTTTTGGATTAATTAACTCTAAAATCCAATCTCATTTAGTGCTCTTGCCAACGCTCTTCCACGAGCATTGCTTCAAACAATTCATCTGAACCTTCAATATCTTGATCCATGTTGATTTCTTTTCTAACTCAAAATAATTATTTAAATTAAAAAAAAAAATACTTAATCATGAATCAATATCAACGGTCTTTTTGTGCTTGGACTCATAAACTAAAGTAATAAACCGCCCTTTGGGGTTGTTAATGTGAGCTGTTTAGAACATGAGTTATAATGTTTCGTTTTTACTTTTTTTTAAAACATTCCTTTTTTTATCGGTCGGTGTCTGGTTGTTGAAAAAGTTGCCCTTCCTTTCTTTGAAGAATCAAACTTTTGTCTTTTGTAGTCCTCAAAATCAGCCTTAGGCGACTAAATTCTAATCCGTGATGTTCGAGTCGGCAAGTCTTTCAATTACAGTTTGAAGGAACAAAGTTTAGCTTTTATTAGTTGCCTAGCTGTGTGCTTTGGAGTTTTAGTTTATTTTTTTGTGACAGCAATAACCCAATGAACACGGCCCAAGATTAAAGACAAACCACCTAGAGGTAAAGCGCCGGAAAAAACCTACCCGTTGCAAAGGACCAACTTTTTTTGTGAAAGAGCATAGTGATCGATGCTCCATATAACTGTAAAAAAGCTTAAAGACGAAGTTACCTTCGTTGGTTTTCTGTATTTTGAAAGGCCTGCTCTAGTTTTTGCATTTTTTATGTTTTTAAATGAAAGTTTTTATTTTTTACAGAAACGATTCTCTTCTTGGCACTTTTGATAAACCGAACAACTGCTTTTTTTAAAAAAAAAAATAATTTAGTATTGGATTTTTTTTTAATCTGTTATCTTGAATTTCAGCTGGCACATATATAAAACAATGTACATTTGTTTTCATCTCTTTTTTCTTTTCAAATTGAATGTTTATTAGGGTCTTAACTGTTCTCCCACTCCCTTGAAACTGTTTTTTCATCTGTTGCCTTAGGTCCCCATAAACCGTTTTTCGTTGTTTTATTAACAAGTCTAACACTGTGGGTGTTCTTTAAAGGATCAGGTCTATGTTGGTTCAAACACCTCCCGCCCCCAAAAAAAATTTTCCTTTTTAAAAATTGATAAGGTTTAAGCCCGAAACCGTGACTTGGGTTGGTCTACCCTCAATTGAACATTGTACTTTCGTTTTTTGTTTAAAAAAAACATTTCCCTTTGTCTTTTTTGAATGGTTTTTTCATCTTCCACAGAATAAAATATTTAAAGGATCTTGCTGGGCCTAAAACAAAAGTTCCTTTGTGTTGCCCTGTTTTAAAGGTATTTTAATGTGTCACCCTTTGTAAAATTGAAATTTTTGACTATTTGTTGCTCAACCTTGCAAGTTAGGGTTTTGCTAACAATGTCAACTCAAACGAGATGTCAAAATGCTGAAACTTTGCTTGGTCTGTAGAGTAATGAAAAGTTTGTATTCATTAAAAGTTATTTCCCATATGACAATCTGTCTTTTATGCCCCTTGAAAGTATGGCCATGGCTTTAAAAACTCAAATCAAAGGTAAAAAGCGATTTCCAAAGCAAAACTACGCTTCATATTTGGGTCGGGGTTTACCTCGCGGGCGTTTCGGGTTTTTTAAAGTGCTCTTTATTTCGTTTCCCTTAAAACGCAAGTTTGGCCCATTCTTTCGGGTTACCCATAGAACCCAAATAGATTAGAAATAGTCGATTGTGTAAAGAAAATATTTCTTGCCCCTCGTTTTATAGAAATTTTTAACAATTTTTCCTGTCCAGATTCTGAACATGTCCTGTTTCGTTGTTGCTGAATAGTTCTATTTTGAAAGTAGCCCTGCAGAACCCGCACAAAACACTTCACTGCTCCTAGGTCTGGAAATTTAACAGTAAGAATTTGATCTGAATCAATGTAGATGGATTATTTGGAACTAATATTCTGTTTATTTCCCTTCACGCCAAAAAAGGTCTTTCAGTCTTCTATGCGGGTCAAGAATCAACCTATGTGTGACATTTTTTTTTATAAAACAAAAATAAATAATTTTAAAAAAATGGCAGGTTGTTATGATGTTTTTGGTCCCCGGAGAGACAAGAGTGAAATGACCCTTGACACATCCCTTACAATCTTGCGGGTGAATTTAACAGAAAGTAAGGTCATTAATTTACAAGTTTAGCAAGAACCTCCGATTTTTTTGACCAAATGATTTGAAAAAAAAGATGGCCATTTGTTTTAAAAACGCAGGACAACTGTCACTACAACAAAACCAGACCCATCAAAGTTTTTGCAAAGACTACAAAATTTGACAAGTTTAGTGTGAGCGATCAATTCGCCTTGGCAAAATTTTTAAACCGCGAAAATTAAAGTGAGGCAGTTGCTAAACTTAAAACACACTCAAAACTCCCAACAGATAACCAATACAAAACTAACTTAAAGATTTAAGCCCAATCAGACGAAATTCAAGAAAAACCCGTTTTTCAGTAAAAACATTAAAAACTATGCCGATCCGCCGCTACCTTGAGAGAAATAACGGCCCTTGTCTGCTTTGAGGGATCAGAGGCGAATTAACAAACAATTTACAAAACTGGTGAACTAGATTTGGGATATAAAAAAAGAAAAAGAAAAACTGTTGAGGCTTGACCCACAACTTAGGCTGGTGTTAAAGAAAGAAAAACCAAAGCTAAAAAGATCTTGAACAAGAGAATCACAAGCTAGAATTTGTCTAAATAACCGGACAAAGACGCTCGTGAGAGAATTAGAGAAAAAATTCCCAAGATTTTATATAAGACACAACTTTGCAGAACGAATAAGAAAACCGTTTAGGGGAGCAAGGTTCACATTGCGGGTTTAACAGCCCTTAGGTTTGCAATAATTTCATGTGTGGTTTACAGGCGGGTGGGGGGGAGCAAGTGCCACCGGCCCCCAATTTTGATAAATCATGGTAAAAAATCAACCCCTTTCAAAAAAAACTCTGAAAAAAATTGCCAGTAAGGCAATAGATTTTTTGCCTGGTATTGGGGGGATCGTTAGTGGCTTTTGTCTATGCAAGAAAGTAGTTTTGGCTTTATTTGGGCCCAGCATTATGTCTTATTTTTCTTAATTTGTTGGGTTTACTTATATAAGATTAAGCCAAATTCCTGGGCAGTTAAAACCAATAACAAGTGCTGTCTTTTCATATTCAAGGGGGACGCTTTTATTCACCATGGGGATTGGTTTGGGGTGGGGTTTTGAAGGGGGGTAATTGGAAGGGGGTTTGGGGGCCTTGGGGATTGGGGTGGGGAATTCTTTTTTTATTGCTATTGCTGGCTTAGAATTTATGTCGTTTTTTTTCCGACCTTCTCATTCTTTTCCAGCCACAAGGATTTCATTAATAATATTTTATTATTGTTCCTACTGATCTAGGATCAGAAGCCAGCATGTATAAACCAGTGCCAACAGCAAAGTCCTACTTTCGATCTTGCGTATTGTCAAAACATTTTTGGTACCTTTATATATACTTGAAGCAAATCAATTGCAGAATTAATAGAATCCTCTAAATTTGCTAAATAATTTTTTTTTGGGCGTCAAAAGCCAGTAGAAGGATTCAATTATGTTTGGATCTCGTTTGTGCTTGCTAACTAGCAAACACCAAACATAAGTACGAATAGAGTCGTTTATTCGTTTCTATTCCCTGCTTTTTGTTAGACCCTTAGAGTATCCAAAAATAAATGTTGGTCCATTCTTTTTTATGCTCTTGCTCTATGGACCCGAGGTGAACAGTTGTGCATGAAGAGAAAGATGTGTAAGGAGGATTGTAATCATAGTTATACTTTCTGTGCACAGCCCCAAAAATAAGGGTGCCTAAACCATGATTAAATCCAACTTTTTATCTAAAGACCAGTCTTTGGTCAATAACAAATTCGTTACAGATCCTTTCAAAAGCCTTGTAATCTATTCTGTTGCTAGAAATGGATCAACGTTTTGTCATTTGTATGGGCGCTTGCAGTCAGATAAAATACGTCTGAAGGTGTAATAAAAATGAAATCTATACACTGACCTCACCAAAGGATCAGGATGATTTAAATGATCAGCATACGACACTCCTCACCCACAGTTAGATGCACAAAACACAGCAAAGTTTTAACTGGTATCAGATAAAAACTGCATCGGAATGTATGAACCACAACTTTCGGTATGTAGTCCGTTTTTGATAGGAGGGTTAAGATAACGATCCAATGGATCCTATCCTTTACATGAAAGGCGTCAGTCGCTGAGTCACAGAAATGTCGAGGTTATCATTTGTTATATCTTTAGGACTGTAGTGCGGTCCAACAGAATATTTTGGCATTATATATTTGAATGCCTCATTTTTAAATTTGTTTTAAAAATGTTGTAACAATAACAACTCAAGACAGTCCATCGTTTTTTAGAATATGCTATTGAATAATAACTCTGCGAACCCAAAGGGTCGCACTCCATGAAATTTTTGACAAAGTCGTATGGTTTAATATAACTGAATCCAAGAGAATAATAAGGATTAAAAAAATTGATAATAGAGGAAACTTTATTTAGCCAGTTTAAGCCATGAAAACCTGATGGTTATTACGGTTTTTGCTCGCTAAATAGTTGCAATGAGTAACTTCTACATTACACTCAAACTTAACATGCAAATTTGAAAATATGTTGACATTCAATACCGTAAGAAGAAGTAGACCAGTTAACCTTTTTGAAAGTAGAGCTAGCTAAAATGTAGCTTTGCAACTGACAATCATGTTTTTAGAGTTACCATCGATGAGGGAGAAAACCCGCTCGATCCTTGCATTACATTCATTACTCTACATTCATTTGGACACTGAGCACTGATAAAACTTATATTATGGTAAGGCCCTCAACTGTTTTAAGGAGTCTCTTCCATCAGGGAAAGCTGCATATGCGATTAACAATTATACAATTCCCTAATTACAGTTTAAAAAGATTAGCTTGTGGGAGGGCCAAGATCATTTGATATAAAGAATCACAGATAAACCAGGGAAAGTCGTAAAATGTGAATAACCTCACCATTGTGTTTTAATGAATAAAATAATACGTTGTTTTAAAAAAAGTCACGTGGACCAGACGATTCGGGGTCACTTTAGCGCCTGAGAGGTGTGTAACTTTAGAATTAAAAGACCTGCAGACGTTGAGGACTTTGACAAAACGGTGAGATAGGCACTTTATATGGATTTTGAGTACACTAAAGGATGGTATATAAGCGCAAAGAGATGACAACAACAAAAGTTTCCTACAACTAGAACAACTACGCAATGTAGAAGCAAATAATGCGGTCAGTATGAATATAAAATATAGTTCGAAAAACTTGACAACAAATGGCACTTAGAACCATATTTAAAAGGGACATAAAATTTGAATTCTTAAGCCCTTTACATTTTTTGACCGTCAAAAAAGTTCAGAAAAGCATTGAACTCTGCCCATTACATGTCAGTCTTAAGCCAGAGGACAACAGTCGGAAAGAGAGATCGAAATAAACCCGTTGGGGACAAACAGGACATCTCCACATAAGAGAATCGGTTTTAAAGAAAGCTTCTACAAAATTACAGTTCATTCCACGCAACAAAATTAGGAGACACGTTCACGAATGATATTTAAAATTTCTGTCTTAAAAATGAGGCGAGAAATGGAGCTCTGCGTCAGTGGACAATCTTATGAAAGAATTCTTAATAGCTGCAAAACTTAGACGTTGACAAACTTAAAGTTACTGTCTTGTTCCTTTACAATGGCGATGTATATTAAGGTCATAACAACAAGCAACAAAATTGATATTAGTTTAAAGTAAGAAACATCTTACAGAACTGAACTGGATTAATCTTACACTTTGGCCTTATGGGTTTATTATACGAACAAGTTTTGACAGAGAGTAAGATAAAAAACAATAACTGGATAGATTAAATTCTGTTTTAAAAAACTAAGGAGCAGACAACTTTGGTGTCATGCCGATGTTAACCTTTTATGACAAAAACTCCTCATGTTCATTGATTTGTGACAGACCTGGATTGTGGGAATAAACAATATTGACCTCGACTCTATTACAAACAGTTTATAGTTTTATAATTTTGATCATATTTAGTAATTTTCTGTCCAACACTATAAATGGAACAAAGCATATCACAATAGAAGGTTTAATATGGACGGATGATGAAATCTATTTCGTTGACCCTAGCAGTAAACGAGTGAGATGTTTAGAACATTTTTTTAAACCTGTTTAGAGGGAACCAGACGTTTATTATTATAGCTGATTGTTCGGCAGAGAAAGGATATAGACAAAAAAAAGAAATACTTTGACCAAAACTGAAACTAGCTTCAGTGGAATACATGCTGGGATATAGTGTGTGGATTTTATGTCAAAAATATAACTCAGTTTTACAAGACATTAGAGAATCAATTAAAGACAGTAGGGTTTTATTCCCTCATGAAAGATAAGAGACGCATTTGATTGAATGTAGAAAAGAAAATGATGTTATTGAAAACGATCAAGAAAAACGAAGATTAATCAAAAACAAAGTCTCAAAAAGTTTTCTAGAATTAGTATTAAAACAGATAATCCAACACATATGTATGTTTGTAAAGTGTTTACTAATAAGAGAACTAAAAATAGGCACTCTGGGTAAGCCGGCGGAGCAACAGCGAAACAGGATTTAGCCGGTTGGAGCTGCGGAGGTGGGTGAGCCAGAGTGCCTATTTATAGTTCTCATTCCGTTTCTTCTATTGCGACCAGCAGATTTAGATGAGAGGAACTCTTTTAGGTTTGGACTGGATCTGGAAAAGTTGGTTATCCGTCTGTATATTTCCCAGTACCTCCTGCCAGAAGTCTCTGACATTAATCATAATACGTCACCACCATAATCAAAAGCAAATAAAGAAATAGACGGATAAGGTTTAAATAATGTTATTTAGCCAAATTGGCACACAACTTAAAAGTCCATATATTTGTTAACGTTGATTCTAAGTGCAAGCATTCGCTGATACTCAGCCTAATATGTGTCTAATCACGAAACATATACATTCGAAAAGCTTTGCCAGATTAGATAAGAAAGTATCCTCCTGAAAGTGTCATAGAATTTAAAATACAAAACAATTGATATTGAAGTAAGTTAATGACCTTTCCTGCTCTGGCACCATGGAAACAGACTGTCATTTATTTTGCTGATGGCCGGTCCAAAGAGCACGAGATTAGAAACGAAGTCATAGAAACGAAGTACTATCGAAATCCACCAAATTTTCAAATTTTTTGTTGCTTACGTCAGACTCTAACGATTTTTCTTGTAATTCGAT
>JAMYXO010001381.1:0-25000 GCA_033310375.1 Conus canariensis
CTTTTTACACAGTCTGTACCAGACGGGAGTGATTCAATATTCCTCCTGCTCAATACCCCCCTCCCCTCCCCCCAGACACTTGCTTGTCGCTGCTCCATACTCCACCCTGTCCGATATTCTACCTGCTCAATGTTTCTATATCACCCCTGCTCGATATTACCCCTGCTCGATATTACCCCTGCTCGGCATTACCCCTGCTCAATATTACCCCTGCTCGACATCACCCCTGCTCGACATCACCCCTGCTCGACATTACCCCTGCTCGACATTACCCCTGCTCGACATCACCCCTGCTCAATATTACCCCTGCTCAATATTACCCCTGCTCGACATTACCCCTGCTCGACATTACCCCTGCTCGATATTACCCCTGCTCGATATTACCCCTGCTCGACATCACCCCTGCTCGACATCACCCCTGCTCGATATTACCCCTGCTCGATATTACCCCTGCTCGACATTACCCCTGCTCGACATCACCCCTGCTCGATATTACCCCTGCTCGACATTACCCCTGCTCGACATCACCCCTGCTCGATATTACCCCTGCTCGACATCACCCCTGCTCGACATTACCCCTGCTTGTTACTCCCCCGCCCAGTACGGAAGTAAGCTTTTGTTCTAGGGCAGGTTACACAAACAAATCTTTCCCATACCACAATTAAAGACCACAAGACCAAGAGCACGCGTACACACCTACGTCCCCCCCCCCCCCCCCCCCCCGCCATACACACACATATACACGCGCACACACACACATGCACACACACGCGCACACACACACACGCGCACGTACGCACGCGCACGCACACACACACATACACACACACACACACATACACACACACACACACACACACACACACACACACACACACAAATTCCTCGCAATAGAAAGAGGTAGAAATTCCCATATTAAGCGTGAAGACAGGAAATGTACAACTTGCAGTATAATAGAAGACGAGGCACATTTTTTAGACTCTTGTAAACGTTACGATAAAATCAGGAATACGTTTAAAAAACGTATCATAAAACAAAATTAATATATACGACGCTACCTCATTGAAAATAAGTACTTTGAGGTCTAATGATGACCTTCAGGTTGAAACTGCGAAATATGTATGTGACTGCTTTACATAATGACTTTTTTAAATGTAAAAAGAACAAATTATTATTTCTTTGGATGATGAGTTGTTTAATCATCATCATCTTGTGTCCATAAATCCTTTAATGGTGTTTAGTGACAATAAAAAAAAGTTTCAAGTTTCACACACACACACACACACACACACACACACACACACACACACACACACACACATACCTTCTGCAACCAGAGGAAGTTATATGGAGCTGACCCCGTTCCCACTGGGGAAGAGCTCAGTGAGGTCACAGCGGATCCAGCCTTACATTGCCGCCATCAGCTTGGGCCAGTCCTGACCTGGAAGGCAGGAACACACATGCCTGTCAATGCCGTCACTGACCCTTGGCTTGACACTACACGTGGAAACATTTGGGCATCACAGACGGGATGTAATCAGTATTCAGTTCATGGTACCAGGAAGCGTTATCACGCCTGGTACGTGACATCGGCATGGCCTGAAAATCAAGGCTGCAATCAAAGCTGGCAGCTCATTCCAGCGAGACCAGTGACTTTGGAAATCAACAGTGTCGATAACAGCCGTCTTGGAAAAGAAACATCGACTGACGTAAAACAAACGAACGAACGAACATAAACGGCAAAATCAAGCTGAAAAGAAAGAAAGAATTGGCAGTGAAGGCTTCTGTCAACCCACACAGTTTGCGGGCAAGATTCATGTTTCAAAGAAGCCTACTCTAAAAACAGCGAGTGTGCTTGTTTCACAAAGACAAGAAACGCACGACACACGTGCTACATGCTTCGTTCAGCGCGAAAAGGGCTTTTCCCGACTCCCGTGTGACATCGGCCCACAACTCGGACATTCCTGCAAAGAATCTCTTTCATGTTGCCACCATCAGTTTCATCACACGACTGTACATACCCCACAACCTGAATACTTCAACTTTGAAGCTTAACAATGTAAACAAAAATTCAGCTTTTGAACTTCAAAATGTGAACAATCTGATGGAACAGCCAACATCAACATCTATTCAGAGTCGTGTTTTCATCTTCTTGTGTTGAGTAGGGAGCAACACATTTATGTGACGATGACAGATGTTCCTAAAATAGTCACCTCACTTTAACCAATATCATTAATATTATCATTAAGCATTAGTACATTTCTTACAATCCACCATACCATCTTTCCAATCAACCAATATCATTATTATCATTATGCATTAGTACATTTCTTACATTAGTACATTTCTTACAATCCACCATACCATCTTTCCAATCAACCAATATCATTATTATCATTATGCATTAGTACATTTCTTACATTAGTACATTTCTTACAATCCACCATACCATCTTTCCAATCTCCCACATCATGACTCTCAGTTGTTTTTTATGATTATAAACAATATTACTCCTAGCGTCATGACTACATTTCTTAGATTCTGTCTTTCCCATAATCCGCATCCTCCTTCTTCTCCTCTTTGTCCCCCTTATCCTCCCCCTCCCCTCCTCCTTCTTCTCCTCTTTGTCCTCCTTATCCTCCCCCTCCCCCTTCTTCTCCTCTTTGTCCCCCTTATCCTCCCCCTCCTCCTTCTCCTCCTCTTTGTCCTCCTTATCCTCCCCCTCCCCCTTCTTCTCCTCTTTGTCCCCCTTATCCTCCCCCTCCTCCTTCTTCTCCTCTTTGTCCCCCTTATCCTCCCCCTCCTCCTCCTCCTTCTTCTCCTCTTTGTTCCCCTTATCCTCCCCCTCCCCCTCCTTCTCCTCTTTGTCCCCCTTATCCTCCCCCTCCCCCTTCTTCTCTTTCTCCCCCTTATCCTCCCCCTCCCCCTTCTTCTCTTTGTCCCCCTTATCCTCCCCCTCCCCTCCTCATTCTTCTCCTCTTTGTCCCCCTTATCCTCCCCCTCCCCCTCCTCCTTCTTCTCCTCTTTGTCCCCCTTATCCTCCCCCTCCCCCTTCTTCTCCTCTTTGTCCCCCTTATCCTCCCCCTCCCCCTCCTCCTTCTTCTCCTCTTTGTCCCCCTTATCCTCCCCCTCCTCTTTGTCCCCCTTATCCTCCCCCTCCCCCTTCTTCCCTCTTTGTCCCCCTTATCCTCCCCCCTCCTCCTTCTCCTCTTTGTCCCCCTTATCCCCCCCCCCCCTTCTCCTCTTTGTCCCCCTTATCCTCCCCCTCCTCCTTCTCCTCTTTGTCCCCCTTATCCTCCCCTCCCCCTCCTCCTCTTCTCCCTCTTGTCCCCCTTATCCTCCCCTCCTCCTTCTCTCCTCTTTGTCCCCCTTATCCTCCCCCTCCCCCTCCCTCCTTCTTCTCCTCTTTGTCCCCTTATCCTCCCCCTCCCCCTCCTCTCCTCTTGTCCCCCTTATCCTCCCCTCCCTCCTTCTTCTCCTCTTTGTCCCCCTTATTCCCTCCCCCTCCTCCTTCTCTCTTTGTCCCCCTTATCCTCCCCCTCCTCCTTCTCCTCTTGTCCCCCTATCCTCCCCTCCTTCCCCTCCTCCTCTCATCCTCTTGTCCCCCTTATCTCCCCCCTCTCCTTCTCCCTCTTGTCCCCCTTATCCTCCCCTCCCCTCCTCCTTCTCCTCTTTGTCCCCCTTATCCTCCCCTCCCCCTCCTCCTTCCTTTTGTCCCCTTATCTCCCCTCCCTCCCTCCTCCTCCTTCTCCTCTTTGCCCCCTTTCCTCCCCCTCCCCCTCCTCTCTCTTTTCCCTTATCCTCCCCCTCCCCCCTCTCTTCTCTTCTTTGTCCCCTTATCCTCCCCTCCTCCTCCTCCCTTTGTCCCCTTATCCTCCCCCCCCTCCTTCTCCTCTTTGTCCCCCTTATCCCCTCCCCTCCCCTCCTCTTTGTCCCCTTATCCTCCCCCTCCCCTCCTTCTCTCTTTGTCCCCTTATCCTCCCCCTCCTCCTCCTCCTCTTTTCCCCCTTATCCTCCCCCTCCCCCTCCTCCTCTTCTCCTCTTTGTCCCCCTTATCCTCCCCCTCCTTCTCCTCTTGTCCCCCTTATCCCCCCTCCCTCCTTCTCCTTGCCCCCTTATCCTCCCTCCCCTCCTCCCTTTGTCCCCTATCCTCCCTCCCCCTCTTCTCTCTTTGTCCCTTACCTCCCCCTCCCCTCCTCTTTGTCCCCTTATCCTCCCCCTCCCCCCTCCTTCTTCTCCCTTTGTCCCCCTACTCCCCTCCTCTTTCCTCTTGTCCCCCTTTCCCCCCCCCCCCTCCTTCCCCTTGTCCCCTTATCCCCCCCCCCTCCTTCTTCCCTTTTGTCCCCCTATCCTCCCCTCCCTTCTCCTCTTTGTCCTTCCCCTCCCCTCTCCTTCTCCCTCTTTGTCCCCTTATCCTCCCCTCCCTCTTCTCTCTTGTCCCTATCTCCCCCTCCCCTCCTCCCTCTTGTCCCCTTATCCTCCCCTCCCCTTCTCCTCTTTGTCCCTTATCCTCTCCCTCCTCTTTTCCCCCTTACTCCCCCTCCCTCCTCTCCTTTGTCCCCCTTATCCCTCCCCCTCCTTCTCCTCTTTGTCCCCCTTATCCCCTCCCTCCTCTTGTCCCTTACCTCCCCTCCCTCCTCTTGTCCCCCCCCTCCCCCCCTTCTCCTCTTTGTCCCTTTCTCCCCCCCCCTCCTTCTCCTCTTTGTCCCTTATCCTCCCCCTCCCCCTCCCTCTTGTCCCCTATCCCTCCTTTCCTCTTTGTCCCCCTTATCCTCCCCTCCCCCCTTCTTCCTCTTTGTCCCCTTATCCTCCCCCCCTCCTCCTTCTTCTCCTCTTTGTCCCCTTATCCTCCCCCTCCCCTTCTCTCCTCTTTGTCCCCCTTATCCTCCCCCTCCCCCTCCCTTTTCCCCTTATCCTCCCCCCCTCCCTCTTTCCTCTTTTCCCCCTTCCTCCCCCCCCTCTCTCCTCTTTGTCCCCCTTATCCCCCTCCCTCCTCTTCTCCTCTTTGTCCCCCTTATCCTCCCCTCCTCCTTCTCCTCTTGTCCCCTTATCCTCCCCTCCCCCCCTCCTTGTCCCCTTATCCTCCCCTCCCCCTCTTCTCCTCTTTGTCCCCCTTATCCTCCTCCTCCTTCTCTCTCTTTGTCCCTTATTCCTCTCCCCTCCCTTCTCCTTCTCCTCTTTGTCCCCCTTATCCTCCCTCCTCCCTCTTCCTATCTTCTCTCTTTGTCCCCCTTATCCTCCCCCTCCTCCTTCTTTCCCTCTTTGTCCCTCCTATCCCCCCCTCCTCCTTCTCTTTGTCCCTTATTCCCTCCCCTTCTCCTCTTTGTCCCCCTTATCCTTCCCCTCTCTCCCCTTGTCCCCATCTCCCCTCCTCCTTCTCTCTCTTTGTCCCCCTTATCCTCCCCCCTCCCTCTTCTCTCCTCTTGTCCCCCTTATCCTCCCCCTCCCCCTTCTCCTCTTTGTCCCCCTTATCCTCCCCCTCCTTTCCCTCTTTGTCCCCCTTATCCTCCCCCTCCTCCTTCTCCTCTTTGTCCCCCTTATCCTCCCCCTCCCCCCTCCTTCTTCCCTCTTTGTCCCCCTTATCCCCTCCCCCTCCTCCTTCTCCTCTTTGTCCCCTATCCTCCCCCTCCCCCTCCTCCTCTCTCCTCTTCCCCTTTTCCCCCTTTCCCCTCTCCTCTCTCTCTTGCTCCCTTACTCCCCACTCTTCTTTCCCTTTTGTCCCCCTTATCCTCCCCTCCCCTCTTCTTCTTCTCTTTTGTCCCCCTTATCTCCTCCTCCTCCTTTCCACTTTTGTCCCCCTTATCTCCCCCTCTCTCCCCCCCTCCTCTTCTCCCTCTTTGTCCCCTTATTTCCTCCCCCCCTCCTTCTCCTCTTTGTCCCCTTATCCTCCCCCTCCCCTCCTCTTCTTCCTCTTTGTCCCCCTTACTCCTCCCCTCCCTCCTCCTTCTTCTCCTCTTTGTCCCCCTTATCCTCCCCCTCCCCTCCCTTCTCTCTCTTTGTCCCTTCCCCTTATCCTCCCCCTCCCCCTCTCTCTTCTTCCTCTTTGTCCCCCTTATCCCCTCCCCCCCTCCCTCCTTCCTTCTTCTCTTCTTGTCCCCCTTATCCTCCCCCTCCCTCTTCTTCTCCTCTTTGTCCCCCTTATCCTCCCCCCCTCCCTCTCCCTTCTTCTCCTCTTTGTCCCCCTTATCCCCTCCCCCCCTCCCCCCTTCTTCTCTCCTCTTTGTCCCCTTATCCTCCCCCTCCCCTTCTTCTCCTCTTTGTCCCCCTTATCCTCCCCCTCCCCCTCCTCCTTCTTCTCCTCTTTGTCCCCTTATCCTCCCCTTCCCCTCTCCTCTTTGTCCCCCTTATCCTCCCCCTCCCCCTTCTCTTCTCCTCTTTGTCCCCCTTATCCTCCCCTCCCCCTCCCTCTCTTCTCCTCTTTGTCCCCCTTATCCCTCCCCCTCCCTCCCTCTTCTCCTCTTTGTCCCCCTATATATCCTCCCTCCTCCTACCTCCTCTCTTCTTCTCTCCTCTTTGTCCCCCTTTATCCTCCCCCTCCTCCTCTTCTCCTCTTTGTCCCCCTTATCCTCCCCCTACCCCTTCCTCTTCTCTCCATACTCTTTTCCCCTTACTTCCTCCCTCCTCCTTCTTCTCCTCATTTGTCCCTATATCCTCCCCCTCCCCCTCTCCATCTTCTCTCTTTGTCCCCCTTATCTCCCCCTCCTCTCCTTCTCTCTCCTCTTTGTCTCCCTTATTTCCTCCCCCTCCCCACCTTCTTCTCCCTTTGTCCCCCTTATCCTTCCCCCTCTCCCCTTTTTTCCCCCTTAATCCTCCCCTCCCCCTCCTCCTTCTTCTCCTCTTTGTCCCCCTTATCCTCCCCCTCCTCCTCCTTCTCCTCTTTGTCCCCCTTATCCTCCCCCTCCCCCTCCTCCTTCTTCCTCCATTCCCTGATTATTATTATTATTACTATCATTATCATTATTATTATTATTACTATCATTATCATTATTATTACTATCATTATCATTATTATTATTATTACTATCATTATTATTATTATCATTACTATCATTATCATTATTAGCATGAAATCATCTTTTTGACCACTGCTGTCATTACTGTTACTACTATTTGTATTAGAAATATAACTGATATTATTATTATCATTATCATCGTTATATTTATCCTTACTATTATTATTGTCGTCATCATCGTCATCATTATTATCGTCATCATCATCACTACTATCATTGTTTCCACGACAACCATGCTGTTCAAATGTTCTCAACCCATCTGCTTTCTCTCCTTCTGTCCGTATAGCGACTATTAACACCACAACCACTGTGACACTAGTTCATATTACTGAAAGTGGTACTAATCCTCTGTACATTATTATTAGTTTTGATATTCTTTATCATCATTTTCACTTTTTTCACTATGATTATCATTACTACTACTACTACTGCTACCACCAGCACCAGCACCAGCACTACTACTACTGTTATTATGACCATGATGACTGTTATTGTCATTGTTATCTACTACTACTGTTATTATGACCATGATGACTGTTATTGTCATTGTTATCTACTACTACTGTTATTATGACCATGATGACTGTTATTGTCATTGTTATCTACTACTACTGTTATTATGACCATGATGACTGTTATTGTCATTGTTATCTACTACTACTGTTATTATGACCATGATGACTGTTATTGTCATTGTTATCTACTACTACTGTTATTATGACCATGATGACTGTTATTGTCATTGTTATCTACTACTACTGTTATTATGACCATGATGACTGTTATTGTCATTGTTATCTACTACTACTGTTATTATGACCATGATGACTGTTATTGTCATTGTTATCTTAACTCGCACTGTCTCCTTCCCAACAGCCTCGTTTTCATTCCACATCCATTGTGCGCCCAAGTTGAGGAGACCAGTGATTGTTCCTTCTCCGTTTTCTTCGTCTTCAGTGTTGTTTGTCTTGGCTGGAGAAGACCAAAGAGGTGGACACGTGCCTCATGTTTTATCTTGTAAATTGTTGGTCTCTTTTGTTCCAGAGAACAGTAACTCTTCTTTTAACTTGGTTTCTTCCTCAAATCTTCATTGGTGCCACAAAGGCCGTCACTCTGGCGCCGATAGGTCTGAGAGAACTATAAAATAGGCACTCTGGCTCACCCACCTCCGCCAGCTCCAACCGGCTGAAGCCGGTTTCGCTGTTGCTCCGCCGGCTTACCCAGAGTGCCTATTTTATAGTTCTCTAATAGTAAACACTTTACAAACATACATAATGTGTAGGATTATCTGTTTTTAACACTAATTTAGAAAACTTTTGAGACTTAAGTTTTTGCTTAATCCTTCGTTTTTCTTGATCGTCTTCAATAACATCATTTTCACGCATACATTCATCAAACATCAAACATACATAATGTGTAGGATTATCTGTTTTATAGTTCTCTGTCACTGGACCGTTAAGAAGTAAACAAACAAAACAATGGGGACTTGGTTAACCATGCCTTTATTCTTAGGAGGGCTATTTGTCAACCAAGTTGGGATTTCATTCTATTGTGAGGAATGACTGGCTATTGAAAGCTATCTGAATAGGGAGTGTCTGAAAGAGGTGGGATGTGTGTTCACACAAGCGTAGAATCGTGGCACGTTGTTGAAGATTATTCTAAGCAGCCACCAAGTGCACTTATTAAAAGCTTGATTCAACAAACAAGACAATTGTATAAAGTACACCCGGCGGCCGCCTGAATAGGCAGTCTGTTGAATAGGACGTGACAAAGCGACGGTCCACCTAGACCGCGGCCGTTAAAGCGTGGCTTTCTGCTATAGGCTGTGACGTGTGCCTGTTTAATATTCATTTCACGCGGTCTAGCTAGACCGCGGCAGTTCTCTGCTGTGGCTCTTGAGAAGATCGTGTTTCAAGCTGCATTGGTAGTTGAATGGGAGTGGACCAATACTGCCTTATCTCCTCACTATATGAAAACATTGCTTTTAGTTCTTTTCTCATGGAGTAGACTTCAATGAAATAGCAATTCTTGATGAACGGTTTGTGATTCAAGAAGTTCTATCTCTAATTCAGAAGAGATACTGTCTTGCGACATAACACAACACTTTCTAACTGAAAACACGACTGCACTGCACACCCGCAAATGACAAGACAGCTAGGTTTAGTTGCTAACAACACAAGTGCTGGGCGGAAATGTCGTCACTGTTACTAATCAGCTGATTCTATTTAGTCTTGTGATTGGGGGAAGGTAAGAAACAATGTTTTGATATGTTTAGAAATTTAGCCGCCTAAATTTATACAATGACGTCTAACGCCTGTACTGAACGACGCCGTCTAAATTTATACAATGCCGCGTGGCGGCCTGACGCCCTTATGTGTAACTTGACACGAACTAGCAAACAGTGCGGCGCTTCGACTCGGCTATTGTGCAGTTGAGTAAGCCGGGGCCAGACATGTCTGACCTAGATACTACATAAAGGCAGAAGGGAGTTGTCTCCCCGGAAAAGAATGTAACAATTAATTGTGAAAAAAATCGTCATTAAGTCGTTCTAGGTTCTTATTCAAGTCGGCATCACGTTCTTATTCAAGTTCTTATTTAAGTTCTTAACAAGTTTTTATTCAAGTTCTTAACAAGTCAACATCAAGTTTTTAACAAGTCATCATCAAGTTCTTAACAAGTTCTTATTCAAGTACTTATTCAAGTACTTATTCAAGTTCTTAACAAGTCGTCATTAAGTTCTTATCAAGTCGTCATTAAGTTCTTATCAAGTCGTCATCAAGTTCTTATCAAGTTCTTATTTAAGTTTTATCAAGTCGTCATCAAGTCGTTATCAAGTTCTTATTCAAGTCACTTATAATTATTTATTAAGTTCTTAACATATTATTGCATATCAAATGGATCAAAATGAGATTTTGTTGTTGGCAGTTCTGGCATGCTTTTTTGTTCGGCTTCTGTATTTAGTGGCTGAGATTTTTTGGACTGCTTTGGTTTTTGCTGGCGTTGTTTATATATTTTATAACCGTAATAACCACCCCCAGCAGCAATGACGCCAAAAATGGCAACTGTTTTAAATTCAATATTCCATGACGACTTTGGTGTTGTAGGTCTTGAATCAACTTGTGTATTTACAGCTGGCATTGAAACAACTGTTGGCGTTGGCGATGTTATGTTTTCATTATGAGTTATATTCTGTGCTCGGAACATTAATTTTTTTTGTTTGTTCCACTCTGCTAATTTTTTTCCTGCTGCAACACGCCCAGGATGAGGAGGCTTTTTACTGGTCACTTTCTCCATCAGTATTTTCTGATTCTGATTCTGCTGATTTTCTGGCTCGGTCATTTTGAAGGGAAACAAAATCTATATGATTAAAAGTAATTAATCCCATGATTAATGGCGATAACAATGTTCCAAATCTGTAATATAGATCACATCCTAGAGACTCTAATGACTTTGTTAAAACGGGATCCTGTGTTAAATCATACATAAAATCTTGTTCAGAATCAATGGGAGCAAATCTACTAACTAGTTTAGTGTACAAACTAAGAACCGTTTGCCCAACACTTTTTACCATTCTTGACCCCAGTTGCGCTTCATACCTGTTGTGATACTTTACAATGTCTTGTGGCGACATTTGTTGAATCTGTTCTATGCTGAATTCATTTCCAAGGTACTGTTTTGTTTTTCCACATGCTGCCAAAGAATACAGCCTTTCCTTTTGACGCATAAT
The DNA here is from genome assembly GCA_033310375.1 of Conus canariensis. NCBI lineage: Eukaryota > Metazoa > Mollusca > Gastropoda > Neogastropoda > Conidae > Conus > Conus canariensis. The sequence continues at coordinate 10,741 of JAMYXO010001381.1, forward strand.
AGCTTGGTCATCAACTTGATCATTTGTAAGTTCAGGAAGTAAATCATCGCAGTTCATGTTTTATTAATGAATAAATATTATTTTATTTTTTAAAAATGAGCACCGAAAAAACTATTACTAACCTTGTATACCATTCTGCTGTTATTGGAGGCCTAAGTGTAGGATACACAATGCTTGGTAAAAGCCTGTTAAAAATAAAACCAGCAGATCTTGGCAAACTAGACTTTGAAGACTCAGCAAAGCTGATTGCTGTTATTACAGCTTCATTTGCTACGAAAGATTTTCTAGTTAAGCAAGGAATAATTCCAGACAGTATCAATATGTAAAAAAAATACATTTATAAAAATGGCTTCACTCGTAATGATGATTGGTGGCGCTGTGGTTAATGCGCTTGCTTTTAGCGGAAGTAATTACGCATTTAGTAAACTACAAAATAACAATGAGAGAAAAAGACATAACAGAGCTATGGAGCAACTAGCTGCTGCACAAGACACCTATGAAAAGCAAAGAATGGAGCAGTTAGATTTTATTAACGACAGACTTAAACAACAGGGACATGCAGCTTACACATTTAAAGATGTTGACCAGGCAATAAAAGAATATTTTCTAGTAACAGGCAAACAAGTTGAAACATTGCCCCACCAAAATTTAGCGATTACTATCAACCATCAGAAAAACAAAAGATGCAAGAAATATTGTTTATTGTCTTTGGCATGACCGCTGTGTATTTTGTTGCACAAAGTATTGGCTGAATAAAAATGTACAAAATCTATTATTCTCCAAAAGGATATTGGAAGGGAATCACAGCAATTAAAAAGCTAAGCCAAGCAGCGGGAGTCAGTGAACAAACAGCAAAAGAATGGTTATCTAAACAAGCGATTTGGCAAATTTATCTACCAGCGCCTAAACGAATACAGAGACCACACTTTGTGAATACAACGCCAAACGACACCCATCAAATGGATCTTCTATATTTACCCCATGATACGATTAGACGAAAAAGATTTATGTACGCACTTACAGTCATTGATATAGCTTCAAGATACAAAGATGCGGAACCATTAACACAAAAGAGTGCTTCTGCTGTTGCTGTCGCTATACAACTGATATATCAACGAGGACCCTTAACTTATCCTCGCATGATTCAAGTCGATGATGGAAAAGAATTTAAAGGTCAAGTAAATCAATTATTGTTAAAACATAGAGTTACCATTAAAAGAGGCATTCCAGGAGTTCACAGATCACAGGGTTTGGTTGAAAACTTTAACAAACAGTTATCTGAAAGGCTTTTTTCCTACCAGTATCACAGAGAGCTGATTGACAATTCTCGCAACACAGAATGGGTTAGAAGACTGCCCTCAGTTCTACGTGCAATGAATAATGAAGAATTTAAAGGTCTAAAACCAGTACAAGCAATCAAAAAACAAAAAATAAATGTTGTTGAAGGAGACGCCAGTTCATCAAGCAAACTATTACCATTTGGTTTGAAAGTAAGGTACCTTTATTTACCGGGAGAAGCAGAAGGGGACACCCGCATCAGGGCAACCGATCCAGTTTGGAGTGTTGACTCATATGAAATAAAAAGAATTGTAAAGATGAATCCGCCCGTGTATTATTTACGAGAAACTGACACAACAAAACGACCAGCCCCTCAAAGATCTTTTGTGAAAGAAGAACTGCAAATAATCCCGCCAGACACAGTTCCGCTTAATTAATTTACGTAAATATATTTGAGTTTAAAATGGAAGCTCAAAAGGAAGAAATCTTACATGAAACTAAAATGATGATAAAAAAAGAGACCTTAAAATTAATACAAGAATCATATGATACGTGTTTAGCTATTAAGGAAACAATTAAGTGGATTCATCGGCACACGGCAACGCATCCTGATCGCCTACGATCCCAAATTTTGATTATCAGAATAACGGATAAAGAATATCTTGAAAAAATAAAAAAAATTCGTGCACATCAAGCAAACATGAGAAAAATTTTGTCTGAATTGGATATTGATATGATTGAGCTTCTAGATAAATTTGAGGAAAAATATAAACCCGCGGATGAAGAAGGTATGTAATTATGCTGTTTTCCAATGCCCGATTGCATATGAAAACTCTGGATTAACAAACACACGTTTTGTGTTTGTTCTATCTAATGACTTCTTTGTTACAACAGTTGTGTTGATCTCATGTAGATTAGATCGTAGTTTTACGTTGTCATGATGAAAAGTCTTATTGTCAAACAATGCTTTTTTATAGTTGTCATGGGATATGCTTGATTGCACAACACTACGAGATATTCCCTTTGCTTTTTTAACAACTTTTTTTTGGCTTGAAAGACTGTACATTTTCGACCTCAAACCAACAAACTCCTTGATCACACCTCCAGATAATTCATCCTTCATCTTACCTAAAACCTTTTTATTAATAACTGAATGCAAAGGCGAATCTTTAGGGTAATCAGATGTGTCGTACCATCCCGCATGCCCTTTAGCTACTTCTAATTCCATGTCTTTGTAAAAATCTTCAGTAGGGATGTCGATTACAAAGGAATCTGTATCTGTGTACAGAACTCTGGACTCCGGATACAAGGGTTTAAAGTAGTCATAAAGAAATTCTAACATCAAAAGCTTCGACAGCTCTAAAACAGTAAACCCAATAAAAACGGGCTTATCCAATTTGACTTTCTTTTTTTTCATCATTATGCCAAAAAGCTGATCATGAAATCTTCTGAAGTCCTGATAATTAGGTTTAGAAGTTAGCTTAATTGCATCGTTCTCTCTGGTGACCAATCTAACATCTTTACGCTTGTGCGGATTCTCCATAGTCTTTCCAAAACAGCTGTTGTTCATCAACTTGAAAAAGTCTTTTTCTGAAGCATCTGTGGATTTAGTTCTGAGATCAGTGTTCTTCATTATGTATGGTTTCATGAACTGTTCTTGATCAAAAGCAATTATACGATGAACAGCTGTCAACTTCAAACCATGTCTTAAATAAAATTGTAGAAGCCTGTAATGGCAGACATAATTTTTTTTGCCTCGAAGATTAGGCACAAGTTTAGGTGGTTCTGTTTTTGCCATCTTTAGACTTTCTGCTGCTAATGGATAGTCATTATGCAGGTCATGGAGTTTCTGAGGATATTCTAAGTCAACTTCTAGAATGTATCCACACTGTTGATCTGGCGTCAAACTGCCCAACCACTTTAATGCTTTTTGAATATTATCCGTATCACCGTCTGTGTACATTTTAAAGTTGCGTAATGGAAGTGATTGTGCCATTGCCCATCCATACAGATTGTTTGCATCTAAATACATGAGATAGTTAGACCTTTTACTTGGATCATAGTCGTCCAAGTATTTGTTGTTTGCTTTACAGTAATGGTGCGACGCCATACTGATTCCCCCACGCAATCCGTTTTCAATCATCTGAAGCATTGGCAGGTTAGACAATAAATCAATTTGTACTCCAGTAAATTTTAAGAAAGCGTCCCAGCTCATCCCGGGCGCAGAAATGTAATGCGCGGGATCCAGGCTGTAATGTTTCATGCAGGTCTTCCTATAATTTTCAAAGACGTCCGCCAACAAACAGGTATCCGCCATTAAATAGGAATCATGATAGTCTCCCATCGTTTTACACTCTAACTTCTGCCACGCATCTTGAGCATGCTGGTAATCAGAATCACTGATGTCCTTTCCTCTGAGACTAGAAAAGAACGCGCCTTTAGGCGGAAGTGTATCTTCGTCAAACCTTTGCCAACTGTTCATGTACTCATAAGGGTAAACGCCCTTTCTAACAAGAGTTGGGTCAAAATATTCTTCTGTTATTGGGCAGGACTTTAAGGACATAGCCAGTGACTCTAAACTCCCCATCATGTGTTGCATAGAGTCGTAGAAAGACATGTTATTTAAAGTGAAACACATGTACTTTTCTGATGACTGTGCAATGCATGACACCCTGAAGTCGCTGGTTACTGCTTGCATTATAAGGTGAGAGTCGTAACCTCGCAAGTTGTGAAAGAATATAGGCAGCTTCCATGTCTTTGGTTCAAACTTTAGTTGAAGATTGCATTTGTTATGTGCTGCTCCTCTAAACTTTCCACTAATGTGATCATGGTCTCTTACTGTTGGATTCTCTGCGGTGGCAACCAAGGCCGCCCCACAAATCCAACAGTGAGTGGCTGAGTCATACTGTTGTTGGTCTTCAGGCGTCATTATGATTTCAGATAAGTTTAGATTATTAGAACAGGCATTACGCACTTGCTGCATGCGTTTTAAGAAGTATTTTGCAGCATTTGGTCCTCTGTATAATTCTGGCTTTGAATGGGCGCCATCCGACCTAACAATGATGAAGGCAAATGAGCAAATCTGATGATTACTCATTAAGACTGTTTTAGGAAGTTTCTGTGGGGTTGGTCCTTCATAAGGAACAATGAGTGATTCGAAGTCTGCGTAAACAACATATGGACTAGTTTGCAACCGTTTCCAGTTCTTAAAACTAACTTTACTGCCTTCTCCGGGCGTAATTAGTTCTGTATCACAGTCAACTGGGCTAATACAATGTTTTACATGTTCGCTTGCTGCTTTAACAGATGGAATTCTTGTTAAACATTTTCTACAGAATTCTTGTTTGCTATGTTGTTTTGTAGTATGCACTAGTAATCTACTCATTGTGCGTATCAATGTGTAATGTGGTAGCCCTGTTGGTGAAAACATCAGTAGTAAGTCAACATGATTTTTGTCTGGTTCGCCAATCGTTGGACTGTTCTTGGACACTTTAATCGGCTGTAGATTTGTTTCCTCATCCCATATGTAGATATTAACAGTTATTGGTTTGTTTTGTTCTTCAAACTGATCAATCTGATTTACACTAACAGGAAAGGATATTCCTCTAAAGTTAAGATCATTGATGTAAGGTTCATAGTTAGACACTCTCTCTGCGTTTTTGCGGAATACATGCAGCCTAGCAAGAACGCACCACATAAAACATTTGTTGTCTGAATTCTTTATGTTCAGAACTGCTCGTTTTGCAACTAATGATGGAGGTAGTGGAATGTAAGCCTTGCCAACAATCGGCTCATACTTAGCCTGTTTTAATCTGATCTCTAAGACTTTACCCTCTGACCAGCCAGAGCCTCTCATTTTGGCTTCTTCAGCGGCCACATCAAACTGTGTAAGCAGCTGGTCTGCCCAACCAGGTGTTAAGTCATTAGAGGAAAGAATAGTCTGCTGTTTAGTTGAGACCCAGACTTCTAGATTTTCTTCATTTATTGTTATATAGTCGATTAAAACAACTAACCTTACTTTAACTGGAGGGTTTATTGTTAGTTTACTTGGAACTTGAGAAATAGCGTGTACAACGCTTTCCCGCACGTTTTTTGGATTAATAACTTCTAAATCAATCTCATTTAGTGCTCTTGACAAACGCTCTTCCTCGAGCATTGCTTCAAACAATTCATCTGAACCTTCATATATCTTATCCATGTTGAGTTTCTTTTCTAACTCAAAATATTTATTTAAATTAAAAAAAAAATACTTAATCAGAATCAATATCAACGGTCTTTTTGTGCTTGGACTCATAAACTAAAGTATAAACGCCCTTTGGGGTTGTTAATGTGAGCTGTTTAGAACAGAGTTTAATGTTTCGTTTACTTTTTTTAAACATTCCTTTTTTATCTGGTCGGTGTCTGGTTGTTGAGAAAAAGTTGCCCTTGCCTTTCTTTGAAGATCAAACTTTTGTCTTTTGTAGTCCTCAAAATCAGCCTGTAGGCGACTAAATTCTTCATCCGTGATGTTTGAGTCAGCAAGTGCTTTATTTATTGTCAGTTTGAAGGAACTAAGTTTAGCTGTTATTAGTTGAACCATAGCTGTGTGCTTTTGGAGTTTAGCTTTTATTTTTTTGCTGACAGCACTTACAGCCAATGAACACAGGCCAAGAGTTAAAGACACACCACCTAGAGGTATAGCTACCGGTGCACCTACGCCTGTTGCTAAGAGACCTACACTTGTTCCTGCTGTTAAAGCACTAACCGCCGATGCTCCAGTATTAACATATGTAACAGCATTAAAGACAGCAGAATACCTTCGTTTGGTTTTACTGTATTTTGAAAGGTCCTGCTCTAGTTGGGTTTGCATTTGTGTTATGTTTGTTAATCTGAAAGTTTTTATGTCTACAGAGTTCTCTTCTTTGGGCACTTTTGGATAAGTCGTAACAGACATGCTTTTTTAAAATAAAAATAATTTAGTATTGGATATCTTTTAATCTGTTATCTTGAATATTCAGCTGCGCATCATGTATTAAAAACAAATGTACATTAAGTGGTTTATCACTCTCTTTTTCTTTATCAATTTGAATGTTTATTACGTCTTTAACTGTTCTCCCACTCCCATGCAACTGATTATCTTCTGTTGACCTTAGGTCAATCCATAAACCGTATTTCGTTGTTAAATATTCATCAAGTCTAACACTGTGAAGGTGTAGATCTTTAGACACAAGGTCTACTGTTGGATTTCTACACCTCCCGCCTCCAAACAATTTTCTTATTTCATCAAAATGATGATAAGGTTTAAGCCCGCTACCGTAGACTTGGTTAGGACTACCCTCAATTGAACATTGTACTTTCGTTATTTTAGGATTGATAAACTTTTCACTTTGTCTTTTGAATGGTTCTTCATCTTCACACAGCAATAAAATACCTTTAAGGGATCTTGCTGTGGCACTAAAACTAAAGTTCCATATTGTGTCTGCCCTGCTTTTAGGATATTTAGTATGATGAATCACTCTTTCGTAATATATTGCTAATTTTGACTGATATTGTTGCTCAATCAGCCTTGCTAAGTTAGGGTTGCTAACAATGTCAAACTCTAACGAGATGTCGAAAATGCTGTACTTTGCGTTAGAGTCTGTAGATTTAATGACACGTTTGTATTCATTAAAAGTTAGTTCATATGACAATCTGTCTTTTAATGCTCCTTGAAAGTATGGCGCATGCGCTTTTAACAACTCAAAATCTAAGGGTATGGAAAAGCGATTTCCATAAGCAAAACTTACAGCTTCATACTTGTTGCCGGCTTTAGCATCTTCGGCGTCTATTCTGTGTTTTAGTGCTTCGTTATTTTCGATTCCTTGAAACGCAAGATCGGCCCTTTCATTATCGGTTAGCCATAGATCAGAATAGATTAGAAATATGTCTGCATTGTGTAAAGAAAATATTTCTTGCCCCTCAAGTTTTATAGAAATTTTCTTAACGATTGCCCGTCCCAGATTCTGGACTACTGTCCTGTTTTCGTCTGTTGCTGATTCTAGTTCTATTTTGAAAGTAAGTCGTGCAGATCCCGGCACAATCACTTCATCTGCTCCTAGGTCTGGAAATTTAACAGTAAGAATTTGATCTGAATCAATAGTAGATGGATTATTTGGAACAATAATATTCTGTTTATTTCCCTTCACGCCAAAGGGCTCTTTCAGTCTTCTATGCGGGTCAAGAATCAAGCCATATGCTTGTGACATTTTTTTATAAAACAAAATAAAAAGTTAATTATTTAAAAACATGGCAGGCATTGAAGATTATGATGTTTTTGATCCTGGAGACGACATGAGTGAAATGACTCCTTTGACACATCCATTACAATCATTGCGGCGTGAATTAACAGAAAGTAAGGTCAAATCATTTTATCAAAGTTTAGGCCAAGAACCTCCTGATTTTATAGACCCTAATGATTTTGAAACAAAAGATGGCCATTTGTTTGTGAGAAACGACGAAGGACAACTTGTTCAGCTTACAACTAAACCAGACTCATCAAAGTTTTTAAAAAAGAGTACAATTAGACAAAGGCTCAGTGTGAGCGAACAAAATCGCCTTGGCATTACTAAACCAAAATTAGATAGGGAAGCAGTTGCTAAACTTCAAAACACACTACAAAAACTCCCAACAGAAAACCAAATTCAAAACATACCCCTTAAAGATTTAAGCCCAACAGCAGACGAAATAATACAAGCAGAAACCAGTTTTTCAGAAGAAACAGCATTAAAAACTATGCACGATCCGCCGCTACCTATGAGAGAAATAACAGCCCTTGATCATGCTTTGAGAAGCATCAGAGGCGAATTAACAAACAATTTAGCAAAACTGGGTGAACTAGATGAGCATATAAAAAGAGAAAAAGAAAAACTAGTTGAGGCTGATGACCACAACTTAGGACCTGGTGTTAAAGAAAGAATAACACAAAGACTAAAAGATCTTGAACAAGAGAGATCAGCAAGACTAGAAGTGTTGTCTAATAACCGAGAACAATTACGAACTCAAGTGAGCAGAATAAGAGAAACTATCCAAAGAATTTTATATGAAGACACAACGTTAGCAGAACGAATAAAAACACTGTTTAGAGAGCAAGGTGTCACATTAGCGAGCGTTATAACAGCCTTAGGATTTGCAATAAGTACACTGGTTTTGGCTATTACAGGCGGCGGTGGGCAAGGGTTAGTGCCTCCGCCACCATCTCCTCCACCTGATAAATCATGGGTAAAAAAACAACTTGATCATCTTGCAAGTTTATTAAAAAAATTAGCCAGTAAGGCAATAGATTCTTTGCCTGGTATAATAGGAGGGATCGTTAGCTGGCTTTTGTCTGCCGCAAGTAAAGTAGTTGGCTTTATGGCTGAGCACTTATGGGCATTAGTTGTCTTAATAGTTGGGTTACTTTATAGTAAGATAAAGACCAAGTAATCCTAGGGCAGTTAATCCAATAACAAGTGCTGTCTTTTCATATTCATGGGGGTCGCTTTTATTCACCATGGGGATTGGTTGGGGGTGGGGTTTTGAGGGGAGTATTGGATGGGGTTTTGGGGCCTTGGGGATTGGTGGGGATTCTTTTTTTTATTGCTATTGCTGGCTTAGAATTTATGTCGTTTTTTCCGACCTTCTCTTCTTTACCAGCCACAAGGATTTCATTATTATAGTTTATTATTGTTCCTATCTGGAGTCTGAGGTCAGAAGGCAGCATGTATAAACCAGTGCCAACAGCAAAGTCTACTTTCGATCTTGCGTATTGCAAAACATTTTGGTACCTTTTAATACTTGAAGGCAAATCAATTGCAGAATTAATAGAATCCTCTAAATTTGCTAAATATTGTTTTTGGGCGTCAAAGCCAGTAGAAGGATCAATTATGTTTGATCTCGTTTGTGCTTGCGAACCTAGCAAACACCAAACATAAGTACGAATAGAGTCGTTTATTCGTTCTATTCCCGCTTTTGTTAGACCCTTAGAAGTATCCAAAATAAATGTTGTCCATGCTGTTTTATGCTCTTGCTCTATGGACCCGAGGTGAACAGTTGTGCCTGAAGAGAAAGATGTGTAAGGAGGATTGTAATCATAGTTATACTTTCTGTGCACGCCCCAAAAATAAGGGGTGCCTAAACCATGATTAAGATCCAACTTTTGTCTAAAGTCTGTCTTTGGGTCAATATCAAATTCGTTACAGATCCTTTCAAAAGCCTTGTAATCTATTCTGTTGCTGAATGGATTAAACGTTTTGTCATTTGGTAATGGCGCTTGCAGTTCAGATAAAATACGTCTGAAGGTGTAATAAAAATGAAATCTATACACTGACCTCACCAAAGGATCAGGATGATTTAAATGATCAGCATACGATACTCCACACCCAGTTGATGCACAAAACACAGCAAAGTTTAACTGGTTCTGATAAAACTGCATCGGATGACTGAACCACACTTTCGGGATGTAGTCGTTTTTGATAGGAGGGTTAAGATAACGATCCAATGGAGTACTAACCTTTACTTGAAAGGCGTCAGTCTGAGTCACAGAAATGTCGAGGGTATCAGTTGTTATATCTTTAGGACTGTAGTGCGGTCCAACAGAATATTTTGCATTAGTATATTTGAATGCACTCATTTTTAAATTTGTTTTAAAAATGCTTGTAACAATAACAACTCAAGACAGTCCTTCGTTTTTAGAATATGCTATTGATAATAACTGCGGAACCCAAAGGGTCGCACTCCATGAAATTTTTTACAAAGTCGTATGGTTTAATATAACTGAATCCAAGGAGAATAATAAGATTAAAAAATTTGATAATAGAGGAAACTTAGTTAGCCAGTTAACCATACCTGATGGTTATTACGGGTTTTGCTCGCTAAAAGAAGCAATGAGTAACTTCGACATTACTCTCAAACTTAACAATGCAAATTTGAAAATAATGTTGACATTCAAACCTGAAGAAGAAGTAGACCATTACCTTTTTGATGTAGAGCTAGCTAAAATGTTAGGCTTTGCAACTGACAATCATGGTTTTAGAGTTACATCAGACAAAACTACTTATGAGGGAGAAAACCCGCTCGATCTTGCATTACATTCATTACTCTATGTTCATTTGGACGAGCTGAGCACTGATGAAAACTTATATGATGGAAGGCCCTCAACTGTTTTAAGAGCTCTTCCATCAGGGAAAGCTGCATATTGCGATTATGAAATTATACAATTCCCTAATTTACAGTTTAAAAGATTAGCTTGTGGGAGGGTCAGATCATTTAATATAAAGATCACAGATAAAACAGGGAAAGTCGTGAAATGTGATAACCTGCACATTGTTTTAGAAATAAAATAATACGTTGTTTTAAAAAATGTCACGTGGACCAGACGATTCGGGGGTCACATTAGCGCCTGAGAGGTGTGTAACTTTAGAATTAAAAGACCTTGCAGACGTTGAGGACTTTGAACAAAACGGTGAGATAGGCACTTTATATGGTTTTGAGTACACTAAAGATGGTTATTATAAGCGCAAAGAGGTTGACGACAACAAAAGGTTTCCTAAACTAGAACAACTACGCAATGTAGAAGCAAATAATGCGGGTCAGTATGAATATAAAATAGTTCGAAAAACTGACAACAAATGGCACTTAGAACCATATTTAGAATGGGACATAAAATTTGAATTCTTAAGCCCATTTACATTTTTTGACCGTCAAAAAAGTTTCAGAAAAGCATTGAACTCTGGCCCTTTACATGTAAGTCTTATGCCAGAGGACAACAGTCGGAAAGAGATCGAAATAAAGCCGTTTGGGGACAAACAGTACATCCTCCACAGAAGAGAATCGGTTTTAAAGAAAGCTTCTACAAAATTACAGTTCATTCCACGCACAAAATTAGGAGACACGTTCACAATGATATTTAAAATTTCTGTCTTAAAAGATGAGGCGAGAAATGGAGCTCTGGGCGTCAGTGACAATCTTATGAAAGGAATTCTTATTAGCTGGCAAAACTTAGACGTTGACAAACTTAAAGTTACTGTCGTTGTTCTTTACAATGGCGAGGATATTAAGGTCATAACAACAAGCAACAAAATTGATATTAGTTTAAATAGAAACGATCTTACAGAACTGAACTGGATTAATCTTACACATTTGGGCCTTATAGGGTTTTATTATACTGAACAAGTTTTGACAGAGAGTATGATAAAAACAATAACTGGATTAGATTAAATTCTGTTTTAAAACTATGGAGCAGACAACTTTGGTGTCAATGCCGATGTTAAACTTTATGACAAAAACCCCTCATTGTTCATTGATTTGTGGACAGACTGGTTGTGGAAAAACAATATTTGTCCTCGACCTATTACAAACAGTTTATAGTTATAATTTTGATCATATTGTAATTTTCTGTCCGACACTTAAATGGAACAAAGCATATCACGATAGAAGGTTTATATGGACGGATGATGAAATCTATTTAGTTGACCCTAGCAATAAACTGAGTGAGTGTTTAGAACATTTTTTTAAAACTGTTTGAGGGAACGCAGACATTATTTATTATAGATGATTGTTCGGCAGAAAAGGATATAGTCAAAAAAAGAAACACTTTATCAAAACTAGCTTTCAGTGGAAGACATGCTGGGATAAGTGTGTGGATTTTATGTCAAAAATATAACTCAGTTTTAAAAGACTTTAGAGAACAATTAAAGACAGTGGTTTTATTTCACATGAAAGACAGAGACGCATTTGATGAATGTATGCGTGAAAATGATGTTATTGAAAACGATCAAGAAAAACGAAGGATTAAGCAAAAACTTAAGTCTCAAAAGTTTTCTAAATTAGTGTTAAAAACAGATAATCCTACACATTATGTATGTTTGTAAAGTGTTTACTATTAGAGAACTATAAAATAGGCACTCTGGGTAAGCCGGCGGAGCAACAGCGAAACCGGCTTTAGCCGGTTGGAGCTGGCGGAGGTGGGTGAGCCAGAATGCCTATTTTATAGTTCTCTGGTCTGCAACCACTTTCTTTAAGGAACGCATCTCTTCCTGCAGGATAGACATTGTCTCAGATGTCCTTGATCTTGCCCTTTATCTGATGGAACGTGAAGTTCATGGACATCAATTCTGTGCTGGAGGGTTCTTCAGCAGTCGACCAAGTTCTGGGCATGCTGGCAGAGGAGGTCTCAGTGTCCACACTAGCTCTGCTTCCAACACTTGTCAAGGTGCTGTGCTTCCAACACTTGTCAAGGTGCTGTGCTTCCAACACTTGTCAAGGTGCTGTGCTTTCAACACTTGTCAAGGTGCTGTGCTTCCAACACTTGTCAAGGTGCTGTGCTTCCAACACTTGTCAAGGTGCTGTGCCACCAACACTTGTCAAGGTGCTCTACTTCCAACACTTGTCAAGGTGCTGTGCTTCCAACACTTGTCAAGGTGCTGTGCTTCCAACACTTGTCAAGGTGCTGTGCTTCCAACACTTGTCAAGGTGCTGTGCTTCCAACACTTGTCAAGGTGCTGTGCTTTCAACACTTGTCAAGGTGCTGTGCTTTCAACACTTGTCAAGGTGCTGTGCTTTCAACACTTGTCAAGGTGCTCTGTCGCTGAGTGTTCTTAGGTGGTGCTGCGTTTTGTTCCACATCTCCACACTGAAGCAGAAAACTTCCCCAGAACAAAAGCACGATGAGGCAATCTGCCGTCACACCACCCACTATGATACTGAGTTTCTATGTCCGCATGGTGAATGGCTTCCTGGCTCTCTTTCAACATGAAGGCAATGAATACAGGGTGGAAACAGCCACATCTCCACAGCAAGGCAATGAATACAGGGTGGAAACAGTCACATCTCAACATGAAGGCAATGAATACAGGGTGGAAACAGCCACATCTCCACATGAAGGCAATCAATACAGGGTGGAAACAGCCACATCTTCACATGAAGGCAATCAATACAGGGTGGAAACAGCCACATCTCCACATGAAGGCAATGAATACAGGGTGGAAACAGCCACATCTCAACATGAAGGCAATGACTACAGGGTGGAAACAGCCACATCTCAACATGAAGGCAATGACTACAGGGTGGAAACAGCCACATCTCAACACGAAGACAATGAATACAGGGTGGAAACAGCCACATCTCCACATGAAGGCAATGAATACTGGGTGGAAACAGCCACATCTCAACACGAAGACAATGAATACAGGGTGGAAACAGCCACATCTCCACATGAAGACAATGAATACTGGGTGGAAACAGCCACATCTCAACACGAAGACAATGAATACAGGGTGGAAACAGCCACATCTCAACATGAAGGCAATGACTACAGGGTGGAAACAGCCACATCTCAACATGAAGGCAATGACTACAGGGTGGAAACAGCCACATCTCCACATGAAGGCAATGAATACAGGGTGGAAATGCCACATCTCCACATGAAGGCAATGAATACAGGGTGGAAACAGCCACATCTCAACATGAAGGCAATGAATACAGGGTGGAAACAGCCACATCTCCAACGAAAATCTACGTTGGAAGAAGGCATGATTCTTCACATAACTGGTTGCAAAGTCTCAAAAACAAAAAAAAAAAAACCGTCTAATTCGGAGTAATTCATGAATTAATTAGGAGCAAATACAGAGTCACCTCTGAGCACAGTCCCCCCCCCCCCCAAGAGAGAGAGAGAGGGAGGGAGGGAGGGAGGGAGGGAGATGTCAATCGAAAGCACGAAGGAAGATTTAAGTTTTCTTTCTTTTCCCCAATTCACAGCATGCCCCCCCCCCCCCTCTCTCTCTCTCTCTCTCTCTCTGCTCGCTTGTGTGTGTGTGTGTGTGTGTGTGTGTGTGTGTGTGTGTGTGTGTGTGTGTGTGTGTGCATGCGGGGTGGGGGTGGGGTGGGGGGTATACGTGTTCGTGTGTGTGTGTGTATGCGTGTGCGTGTGTGTGTGCGTGTGTGTGTGTGTGAGTGTGTGTGTGTGTGTGTGTGTGTGTGTGTGTGTGTG
>JAMYXO010001382.1:0-10000 GCA_033310375.1 Conus canariensis
GTGTGTGGTGTGGTGTGGTGGATTATGTAAAGAGAGAGAGAGAGGAGAGAAAAGAGGGAAAAGAAGGGGGAAAAGACAGAAGGGAGAACGACAGAAGAAAACAGACCAAAGAAAAAAAACCAGCAGAGACAAGAAAAAAAGGGAGTGAGGAGAAGGGGGGGAGGGAGTGAGGAAAGAAAAGCGGAAAGGGGGGGAGGAGGGGGGGGGTTTGGTGTGGGGTTGTGTTGGGGGAAAAGAAGGGGGAGGGGAGAGGAGAAGAGAGAGAGGAAAGACAGACAGACAGCAGACAGAGGTAGACGACACAAAACACACGAAAGGTCGCCACAGAGGGGGGATAGAGGGAAGGGGGGGAGGAGGGAAAAAAGAGGAAGGAGGGGAGAGAAGTTTTTGGGGGGGGGGGGGGGGGGGGGGGGGGGGGGGGGGGGGGGGGAGAAGTGAAAAACAAAGCAAAAAGAAAGGCAAAAATGGGCCCCCAAGAGAAGGAAAGGGGGGGGGGGGTGAAAAAAAGGAAAGAGAGAGGGGAAAAAGGTGGGGTTTTGGGGTGTTGGTGTGTTTTTGTGGTGTGTGGGGGTGTGGGGTGTGTGGGGTTTTTGGGGAGGGGGGGGTTGGGGGCTTTAAAGGGGAGGGAGGGGGGACAAGAAGACAAAAAGGGAAAAAGGAAAAAAAGGAGGAGAAGACAGACAGACCCAAGACAGACAAAGAAGGGAAAAAAGACAAAAAAAAAAACCCGACACAAGACAAAAAAAGAGTTTTGACAGAGGGGTCCACAGAGAGAAGAGAGGGGGGAAGAGGAGAGAAAGAGAGGAGGAGGAGGGAGGGGGGGGGGGGAAAAGGGGGAAAAGAGAGAAAAAAAAGATTTTTTTGTGTGTGTTTTTGTGTGTGTGGTGGTGGGGTGTGTGTGTTGTGTGTGTTTTTGGGTGTGGTGTGTTTTAGTTAAAGGGGGAAATTGGAGGGGGGGAAAGAGTGAGAGCAGAGTATGTACAGAGGGGGTAAGGGGAGAGACATGGGGGAAATTTAGGGTGCTAGATGTGTGGGGGAATTTTTTAAAGCATTTAAAAAAAAAACCCCAAAAACTAGTAGATGAAATTAAAAAAACCCCCGGATCCAAAAAAAGACGACATAAATTTAAAAATTTTAAAAAGTAATGAATATCGTGAAAAAAAAAAAAAACACCATAAAAAACCCCGTGGGGGGTCTTAACCCGTTTTTGAAAAATTTTGGGTGAAAAATTCGACAGCACACTTGTAGATTATAAGGAGATGGTTAATTTGTCTAAAAACCCAGGCAAATACTGCTTCATTTGTGTGAGAGTAGCCCCGGGTGATTTCCCCAAAGGGATGTCCCCCTCCCCGGTGGGGTTGGGTTACGTCTTCACCCGGGGGACAAAACCCCGGAAAAATCGGGGGGGGTTCCCCAAAACCAGTGTGTGACGTCAGGGGGGGGGTTCGTTTCTTGGGGAAAAAAAAAACCCGGGTTTAAGGGGGTTAAAAAACATCCCCAAAAGGCCCCCCCCCTTTTTTACGCCGGAAAAGGGGGGGGCTCTGTGTTCACCCCTTATGAAGATGTCTCGTGGGGGGCCCTTTTTTCAAGGGACCAGGGCCCCAAGGGGGGGCAATTCGGGGAAAAGGGGGACCATTGTTTTTCAAAAAGTTTCACTAAAACCGTAAAAAGGGCCCGGAAAAGGTCACAGGGGGATTCTGGTTGGTTTGTACCTTCCCGCTGAGGTCTGGGCCACCATGAATTCTCGCCAAATTGGTTGTTAAAGTTTAGGCCAACCCCCTTAAAACCCAAAAGAGAGAAGGGGAGGGAACAGACAGACGGGGCAAAAAAGAACCGACAGAGGGGAAACAGAGTTTAAAAGATGAAGATACAGTCCCCACGGGGCAGCCCAAAATATAGGCCGACAAACGGGGCAGAGAAAAGGGACGATAGCCGAAAAGCGGCCCGGGGAAAAACAGACAGACAGAGACCCCCCAAAATTTACAGGGAAAAAGGGGAGGGGAAAAAGGGGTGAGAGAGACGAGAGACAGAGAAACAGAGAGAGGACCAGAAGACACACAGACAGACCGGATAATTCCGTCAGACAAAGAGAACACAAAGGGACAAGGGGGAGGGGGGAGAGGGGGAGAGAGAAGGGGGGGGGAGGGGGGAGAGAGAGAGACCCCCAAAAAAAGACAGACAGAAAGAAGAAAAGACAGAAAAGGGAGGGGGAAAAGAGAGCCCAAAGGGGGGAGGCCCCAAAAAAAACAGAGGAAAAAAAAAGAGAGAGAGAGAGAGAGAGAGAGAGAGTGCACGCCGTGCAATTTTTTGTGTGTGTGTTGTGTGTGTGGGTGTGTGTGTGTGTGTGTGTGTGTGGTGGGTGTGTGTGGGGTGGGTGTGTGTGGTTTTGTGTGTGGTGTTTTGTGTGTGTGTGTGTGGTGGTGGTTTTGGGGGTTAAAAATTTTTTTCCCCTTTTTGGGGCAAGGGCCCCCCAAAAAAAAAAAAATTGTTTGCTTATCTTTACCCTTGGAAAAAAAGATCCCTCCCTCATATCAACCCCATCAACCCCCCTCATTTTTATCTCTCTCTTCTCCCCTCTCCCCCTCTCCTCCCCCCTTTTTTTCTCCCCTCTCTTTTGAAGTTAATTTTTAAATTTTTTTTAAGTGTAAAAAAGGGGGCGCCGTGTGTGTGTAAGAAACGTGTACACACCCCCGCAGTGGTGAATGGTTACGTCAGGGGGCCCGGGGGGGGGGGGTCGGGGGGTTTGAAACCCCCTCAGATCAAAGTGGGTTTTTCCCCCCCCGAACGGCTCCTACCCAGAGTTGAAATTTGCTGCCGACCAAAATTTTGGGAAAACTGGGCTTCACATCGGTTTCTCCCCCCCCTTAAAGGAGGTTTTTTTAGAGGATGCCAAATTTCCCGACCCCACGGGGGGGGCCTGTTTCTCTCGGGCCCGGGGTTTACGCTGGGATAACTATGAAAAGGGGAAAAGGGAAAGTACAGCCCCGTCAAAATCCCCAACCGAAACCCGGGAAAACCTAAAACCCCAATATCCTCAAATTTTTTGTCACATTAAAAAAAAAAGGTTTCCCCCTCGTGGCCCTTCAGCCCTGCTTCATGGTGACCCATTTTTATGTCCCTTCCCCGCCCGTGGGCCTTTGGGGTTTTTTCCCTCGGGGGGCCCCCCTTTTCGGGGGTCCAAACGGCTGTCGTTTTGGGGGACGGATTTGGGGCCCCCCCGGGGGGGGGGCCCCTCCGCCGGCTCCGCGACTAAGCAAAATTTTTTTCGTCAGTAAGGGGGTTAGGTGGTTCCCCGGTTTTGTTTTTTTCAAAAAAGGCCCCAGAAAACCCCCCAAGTGACTTTGGCGCATGGGGGGGGTTCTCCTGTGGGTTTCCTTTGAAAACTTGAATTTTATTTCCCCTTAAAATTGTGGTGCAGGGGCCGGGGGGGGCCCCCCCGGGGTTGGGTGTGGACGGGGTGCGGAATGACGGGTGGTAAAAACGAATTTTTGGGGGGTAAAGGTTGGGAAGAAAAAAAAAATTTTTTACAAAAATTTTTTTTCTCTCACTCCTCCCCCCTCCTTCTCTCCCCCCTTCTTTTCTCTCCCCTTTTCTCTCTTTTCCCATGTGGTGTGTGTGGGGTGTTGGGGGTGTTTTTTTGTGGTGTTTGGGTGGTTTTTGGGGGGGTGAGTGGTGGTGTGTGTGTGTGGTGTGTGTGGTGTGTGGTGTGTGTGTGTTTTTTTTTTAAAAAAAATGTAGATAAACAAAGAAAATTGCCGACCATGCGTTTTGGTAGCGCCCACAAAGCTCCCCCTTGGGGGGGTGGTGATTCAAAAGAAAAACAAATCCAAGGGAAAAACAAAAAAATTTTGGAAAAAAAAAAGAAAAAAATCACCAAAAAAAAAATTACACAAAAAAAAAGGAGTTTTGGGTCGGCAAAATATTTGCAAATTTTAAAAATATTTCAAAGGTGGGGCCCCTTAAAAAAAGGGAAAAAGGAAAATTTTTAAATTTGTCCAATTTAATTTAAACAATTTTTTCCATCAAATTTTTAAAGCTAACCTTTGCAATTTTTTGGAAAACAACTTGCAGCTTATCCTTGCAAAAAAAACGGCGAAACAAGAAAAGAAAAAAAAACAATAATACCCCAAAACCCCACAAAAAACACTTTTAAAAACCGCAAAAAAACCCAAAAGCCAAGGTGTATAAATCTAATAAAAAGCACGGGGGATTAAGGCATTTAAAATTAAATTTGGGGTTTTCCCGCAAAATATAATACATTTTCACATTTTTTTTTCCCCCAAAAAATTTGGGCCCCTGGAAAAAAGCCCCTAAAATTTGGGAAAGGGCTAATTAAAAATACCAATTCATAAAAAGGAAAACCATCAAAAAAAAAAAAAGCTATGGGGCCAAAAATCTTAAAAACTAACAATGTCTTTTTAGGGAAAAAATATGTAAAAAGTCATTCATAAAAACAAAAAAAACATTTTTCATTCCAACAAGAAGCTGAAACCAACCCAGATCAACAAAGAACCTTTGTAAAAAAATTAACAACACTGTCAAACATCAAATTTCACACGAAGAACTTCCCCCGCAAATTTTTTTGACATTCAAAAAACAACGAACAATGGGCCCCCAAACAAAAAAGACAAAATAAAAAAATTGGAATCAGGGGGAAAATTTACAATTTTATTAAAAATTTTCTACACTGTAGGCACATTCAAAAAAAGGAAAATACAATTCCAAACCCAAACCTTTAAAAGGGTTTTTCCCCCAAGGGGGCAATTCCCAAAATTTTAATTAATTTTTTAATTTTTATTTTCCAACAGTTTTTTCAAAAGATTGAAGACCCCCAAATTTTCTGGGGGCCTTTTTTTTTAGTTTTTGGAAAGGTTGCCCCGTGGGGGTGGGAAAGGATAAAATGTAAAACCCAACACGACAAGGACAAAATCACATATTTTTGGCGTTTCCTTTTTAACAAAAGAAGAACTAGACAATAACTCCCAAGGAAGCATTAATAAAAAAAAATTTTTTGGAAAATTTCCCAAACAATATACACAAACAAATTACAAGACAAAACCGACGCTTTTTACCCTTTATCTTCCTGGGTAAAACAAAAAAACTTTTAGGACAAAAAAAAAAGAAGAACGAGAAATAAAAGGGCTTCTAATTGGGGTTTTAAAGGGGGGTTTAAACACACACCCCCCAACACACACACCACACACACCAAAACACACACCCCGCCGCGCGCGCGGGCCCCCGCATGCACGCACACTCCACCACACAAAAACACACACACAGCAACCCGCACAATAAAATTCAAACGCCTTCCCCCCTTTTACATACACACAATCATCCCACGCAACACTCCACACGCACCCCGGCGTGCGCCCCAAAAAACAAAAAAACACACACACACACACACACACCCACAACAACACCAACAAAAACCCCAAACCCAACCCCCAAAAAGGGAAAGGAGGGAGAAAAAAAAGAAAAAAGATAGGCGAAAACAGAGAATTTAAATTTTAACAAAAATTTTTTTTTCGACTAATTCATTTTTTCCCAAAAAGATTTTTTTAAAAAATTTGTTTTTCGAAAAAAACATTTTTTTTAAAACTTTTAAGACAAAAGGGGCTTCCCGTTTGGGGTTCCAAAACCCCTTTTAAAATCAAAAAGTAAAGGGCGGTCACGGTTTGGGGGTTCCCCTCTCCTGTTGACTTGGGGCATAATGGCTGACAAAAAGGGGTGTCACAGGTGTTGGTTTTCCCCACCCTTTTAAATGGGCGTGGTGGGCAAAAGGGGATGTCCGGGTTTTGGTTCCTCCCTGTGACAATGGGGGAGGTGGCGAAAAAACAGTTAAAAAAGGGAAACAACAAGGAAAAATTGAAAATTCCCGTGGTTGGGTCCCTGTTAAAAGCGAAGGGGGGGGGGTTTTCAAGGTTTTCGTGGGAGGGGATTTTTTTACCCCAAAAACCAATTCCCTTTGGAGTTTAAAAAAAGAGCTGTAGAATTCACCATTATATTATACACACTCATTTATTTCCTGTTTTCCACTTAAGAAATATGCTCTGAAAACGAAGTTCGGGAAACATAAAATCGCCTATGGTGTGAACAATCACACTTCACACATTTTATTTCATCGCAAAAAGAACCATTTTCCTTTTAGATCCATTTACGGTCAAATAAATATTCACACACAAAAAAAAACTTGCAACAATTATTTTTCCGTCCTAAAACCTTTAGCGAAAGCCTTCGAATCATAATTCAGGGCGCCATTAGAGCATTTCTTTCATGTTTTTTATAAAGTTAATGCTGAAAGCATTTCTTATTCATTCCAGGGGTATTCTGTTTTTTAAGCAAAGAACCCCAATATAAAAATGTTTTAATTTTCAAATCACCATTTCCCTTCTCTTCTCTCTCCCTTTTTCTCCCCTCTCTCCCCCCCCCAAAAAAACAACCGCGCACGCGTGCGCCCGCGCCCCCACACAAAAACCCCCCCCCAACCCCCTCCAACACACCCCCCACACACCCCCCCCCCACCCACCACACACACACACAACCAACCCCAAAACCCCAAACCCAAAAACCCCAAAAAAACAACAAAACCCCAAGGGGCCTTTTTTAAAAGAAAAAAATTTAAAAAACGAAAACAAACCAAAAAATGGGGGGGTTTTTCCGGGGGGGGGGGGGGGGGGGGGGGGGGGGGGGGGGGGGGGGGGGGGGGCCCCCCCCCCCCCCCCCCCCCCCCCCCCCCCCCCCCCCCCCCCCCCCCCCCCCCCCCCCCCCCCCCCCCCCCCCCCCCCCCCCCCCCCCCCCCCCCCCCCCCCCCCCCCCCCCCCCCCCCCCCTGTTTGTCTTTAAACACAGATTTATTAATTGTGTAATTTAATACTTTTAATTATACCTGTTCACTTTGACCTGTTTCTGTCTTTACTCCCTTTTTTTCCTTTTCTTATTCCCTTTAATTAAAATACAGTGTTCCTTGTTATGTTAAATATTCTGTTTTAAATACCCCAGGCCAAGGCCCAAATAATATTTTACAATCCCCCCTTTTTTCCTTTTTTTCTTAATTTCAAAGGCCCTTTTGTTGTAATATCGATACTTTACAATACACATGTTCACTTAGAGTCGTGGATACGATTACTTTATAATACCAGTGTTCACTTATAGTCGTGTAAATGATACTTTATAATCCCCAAGGTTCCTTCGATCGTGTAATATCTGATACTTTACAATCACAGTGTCACTTAGAGTCTGGGCCCTTACCGCTAGTCAAACGCATCTGGTTTCTATTTACAAATTTACAAGAACAATTTCGTTCCTTGCAAAGAAGGTTCTGTTTTCACCTCAAACACATTTCACATTATCAATACCATGACACATTAAGTGAATATACATACAGCGTTCAGGAAGAGCGTCAAAATCATATAAACTGTTCTCATATATACAATACGTGACGAGCTGAACTAGTTAGCAGAGGTATCAATCATTTTCGAACATTATATAGAGTACCAGTCTGATGCAAAAAGCTTACGGTGAAAGCAAAAGCTTCAGACTCATTACTGAAGGAAATGGATAAGGACATTAGACACAAGGCTTCCAAATGGATGTCATGTTAAGACAAATTTGTAACAACCCTATCCAAATGTACCTGTGAACAACATTGATGATTTGCAAAATATTTATATCTTTTTCAAATGACATTTATGATATATCGTACACAGTCACAAACAGGACTGCATTCACATTATTCTGTGGTTTCATTTTCATTGTGAGTTATGGAGCGTATTGTTATGTTTTTGAAGTACATTGGTTACAGTATAAAAAACAACACCACACACACACACCACACACACACACACACACCACACACACACGCACGCACGCACACGCGCGCGCACGCACGCACGCACACACACAACTTGCATTATTGAGTGGGATTGGATAGCAGGAAAGTGCCACGATTGAGATCCATTGGATTAGTTCCCATCCTGTTATTGTGTCTCTGATCTAGTTTCTCAGAATGATTTTTTTTCTAGTTCTAGTTGATGACATCACACAGTATGATGTCAGAACTTGTGTAATATATTTATGACGTCAATTCTTTGCTCTGTCCATTTGCCAAAGATTGACATTATGTAGTCGTATTGTTTTTGTTTGTTTTTTTTCTCTTGAAAAAGGCCACCTGGCCAAAAAATTGAAGATTGAATTGTGATCCTGTGTAAAATCATATCATTCACCGCAGATCTCTAAACGAGGCCTTCAAAACTATTTCACAGACGCCTTGGTGTGGACTACACTGTCTCATAGAAGTACTCAGCAGGAATCGCTTAAATCGCCAGGAATCACAGAGATGTACGTGGTTTCCGCATAGTTATGTCAGTGACTGGTACCACTCATTACCCTTACTCCGTTGGGAAAATTGCTTCACTTAATACTGTAGTCGGTTTCTTGCCAACGCCAACTCCAACAACAATCCCAACCATAAAGCAAACATGATAATATAGTCACTGTTCATCTAACCTACTCACAGGGAAGTGTGTGTTGTGTGTGTGTGTGTGTGTGTGGGTGTGTGTGTGGTGTGGTTGTGTGTGTGTGGAAGGGTGGACTTTTCTGTATTGTGTTTCTTTTATCCATCACCCACCCCGCCCCACCCAACCCCTACCTGTTTCTATTGTCCTCTACCCCCATCCATTTTCTGATGTTTTGCACATCGATACCTTTATGATTGGTATACATCATGTTTTCTTTGAAGCTTTGGATGTGAATGTAGTTGTTTGTGTGTTGTGTGTGTGTGTTGTGTATGTGTGTGTGTGTGTGTGTGTGTGTGTGTGTGTGTGTGTGTGTGTGTGTGTGTGTGTGTGTGTGTGTGTGTGTGTGTGTGTATGTGTGTGTGTGGTGTGTGGTGTGTGTGTGTGTGTGTGTGTGTGTGGTGTGTGTGTGAATCACGTACTCTGTAATCCTGTGTGTCTATCATTTCTATCATATTTCTCTCTCCCCTTTGTGTTGTAAAATCTTATCCATAATTTAGCTTAGCAAAGACAAATTTGAACAAAAAGGCCCGGCCTAAGATATCGATTTTTGATCGAATAAAGCTTTTCTTGCTTCTGAGTTCGGAGTCTCTCTCTCTCTCTCTCTCTCTCCTCTCTCCTCTCTCTCTCTCTCTCTCTCTCTCTCTCTCTCTCTCTCATTTCACCTCTCATGTTCTTTCTTCAAGCTGCTCTGTTCCTGTCTCTTTCTGTCTGTACTGTCTGTGCTGTTCACCGTCACCGTTCCCTGCACCAAAATGTAACGATCATAGTGCGCTTTGTATTCTTTCTGTCTGTACTGTCTGTGCTGTTAACCATCACCGTTCCCTGCACCAAAATGTAACGATCATAGTGCGCTTTGTATTCTTTCTGTCTGTACTATCTGTGCTGTTAACCATCACCGTTCCCTGTACCAAAATGTAACGATCATAGTGCGCTTTGTATTCTTTCTGTCTGTACTATCTGTGCTGTTAACCATCACCGTTCCCTGTACCAAAATGTAACGATCATAGTGCGCTTTGTATCTTCTGTCTGTACTATCTGTGCTGTAACCGTCACCGTTCCCTGTACCAAAATGAACGATCATAGTGCGCTTTGTATGAATGAGCGGATGACCGTACCTTCTGTAAATCCGACTTTGTGAAATCGGGATTGCTTGCTTGAGCGTGAGTGGACGCACGCACGCACGCACCCCCCTCCCCCATCCCCATACACGCCCACAACACACACACACACACACACACACACACACACACACACACACACACACACACACACACACACACATTATGTCATTTTTCTCTGTCTCCCCCCCCCCCTCTCCTCTCTCTCTCTCTCTCTCTCTGATCTCTATTTCTTGCCCCTAATTCTCAACCCTCACTCACCCCCCCCCCTCCCCCGCTCCCAGACCCTCCTCACATAAGCTTCGCTAAGCCATTGTCATAAGGATGGACGAATCGTTTATTAGCATTGCTTTTCCTCCACTACCAG
>JAMYXO010001382.1:15000-22500 GCA_033310375.1 Conus canariensis
GTGATACTGCACTCTGAGTGCACTGTTATGACTATACTTGGAAAGCGATGGACGTTATATCAGGTGACGTTATAATAATAATATAAGCCAAATAGACAGTAATTATAAGGACCCATTAAGTTCTCGTCATTTTCATTTCTTCGGACATCAAGGACAGGTCAAGATCTAGCAGAATATGAATAAAAACACTGAATAAACGTCCTCCGAAGACGGAGTACGGTTGCCTACGAGGCGGGGTAATCAAAAATGGTCGTGCACGCAATCTTTCCACTGTGGAGGACAGAGTCACCTTTCTGTGTACCAAGTGACCCTGTGAGTGTTTAGCGCAGGTATGCACAACAATAGCAACTGAATAAACGTGTCCCTTCTGCTTTTTTCTGCCCCCCAAAAGAAACGACAGCTGACACAAGTAATCGCATTTCATCATCACATGATATCTTAGTGGAACTGCTAACGACAGCCAAGTGTGTACATAAGGCTTAACGTCGGACACTCTAATTAAAGAGATTGCCGACGGCGACAGAGTCTAACACACCATTCAGAAATACAGGCAATCTGTTTGAGAAACAGTATTCACAATATATACGACAGCCGTGTGTGTGTGTGTCCATAAGGCTAATAACGTCGGACACTCTAATTAAAGAGATCGTCGATGGGACCAGACAGAGCCTGACACACCATTAAGAAATACAACCAATCTGTCTCAGAATCAGCACTCACAATACTGTACATTGACGGGACTGCCGAATTTCGGGGAAAATTTTGTGTATGAAATTTTGTACTCATGGTCTAGCTTTTAGAAACATGTGAAGAAGAGAATATCTCAGAATTCTGTATACAAGGAAGTGAATCAAAGATTATTGTAATAAGTTAGTTTAAAACTTACAACAGTATGTTGTTGTGATTTTTAAACAACAGTAATGTTGTACTTTTCATTTCTGACACAGTTTTATAAAAACAGTCAGTACTTTAGAAAGGGACATAACTCTTGGACTCCGGATATAACGTCACCCGCGCGTAAAAGTGACGTTATAACCGATAACCGGATATAGCGTCACCGGATATAAGTCGCTCAAAAACATTCCCCGAGAGGTGACGTAATATCCGGAGTCGACTGTACTATGGTTCTCTTATTTGTCTGTTTTTTAATGTTTGTATTCATCCACATTGCAATGTCATCGGCATATTGCACTACATGCATACTTTTAGATAGTATTTTAGGAAGATCGTGAATGAGAATTGTAAATAGAATAGGTGCAATAATGGAGCCCTGAGGGATGCCAATGTCAATATCTTTAAATGAAGAGTAACATTTACCAACCCTAGTACAAACTGATCTCTCAGATAAGAAAGATTTTATGAACTGATACATTGCGCCATTAATCCCAATATTTTTCAACTTATAAAGTAAACGAGAATGCCACACACTATCGTATGCTTTTCTGATGTCAAAGAAAGTAGCAAGAGTACTTTTTCTACGAGCAAATTGTTTTTTAACATGACTTGCAAGTTTTACAAGGTGATCGATTGTACTTCTACCTTTTCTGAAACCTGCTTGATTGTTGGGAATTATGTTATTCTTTTCGCAATAATGTAAAATGCGTTTTTCAACTATCTTTTCTAATATTTTTCCAATTTGAGATGTTAATGCTATTGGTCGATAACTATCAATTGCAGACCTAGGTTTACCTTGTTTTGGAACTGGTATTACCACTATCCTCTTCCAGAAAGTAGGAAGAGTTCCATTTAACCAACATTTTTGGTAAAACGAGTGAAGTAATTGCTTCCAGCACAAAGTAAGTGGCATAACAATTGATACGAAATTCCATCTAATCCAACAGCTGTCTTATTCGAGGAGAATGACATTAGTGCTTCTTTAAATTCTTCAAATGTTATAGATGCATTTAAGTAATGGTTTGGATCCGGTGTGGGATCACAATAAGTATCCTTTTTCTCTTCTAGTTCTCTGTAACTTTTGGTATCTGTATGTAGCCTAGTTGATGATGTTATTTTTTGAAAAAGCTTGTACAAACGCTTCAGCTTTCTCTGATGATGTTGGAATAGTATTTTTTTTCTAATTTAATAGGATATGAAGGTAGACAATACTTGTTTTTTAATTCCTTTACCTTTTCCATACTCTGTGCATGTCCTTAGATGAAGATATTTCTGAATGACAAAAATGATTGAAATAGAGACGTTTTGCTTTTGCGACAACCCTGTTGCTGTGGCTTTTTGCACGTTTCATTTCAATAAAGTTTTCACCAGTTCTATCTTTGAGCCATGTTTTGTATGTTTTCTTTTTATTAGATACGGCTTCTGCGCATTCCTCATTCCACCAACTATTTCCTCGATATATTTTTATCTGTAGAAGATTTGCACTTTGGCATTGATTTCTCAGCTGCAGATATAATAGCTTTTCTAAAGTTGTTATAAAACACTTCAATATCTTCGTGTTCAATAATGCTGCGATCTATAGATAGAAGGGTTGACTCATATAAACTCCAATCTGCATTATTATATAAAAACTTTGGTATTTTATCTTCAAGTTCTGCTTCTTCATCAACTATTTGCTCATTTATTTTCACAACAATAGGGAAATGATCACTCCCTAATGAATCATCTTCTGTTGTCCAAGTAGCATTGATGGCCAAATCAGGAGAAATTAATGTCAGATCGATGGAGGTTGGTCTATGCGTTGATATATCAGGCACTCTTGTTATGCTGCCGTCATTCATTAATACTAAATTAGAATCAACAATATTTTCAACAAATCGATGGCAAGATATAACAGAGCAATCAGGTTCCCAGAATGGAGAATGCGCATTGAAATCACCCAAAATTATTCATTTCTTATTTATATTAGGAAGATGTTTTATCCAATCGGTGTTGTCAGCATTTGGCCCATTTGGATAGTAAACAGATAGTATGTTTATACTGAAATCTGTGTTCACCTTTAACGATATGGAAGTAACAAAAAAGTTTTCAGTGACATTAGTTGAATGATTAAATAATAACTTTAGAGGACTGTAATTCAAGTCTGATCTGACATAAATTGCAGTTTGAACCCGTTTAGTTGACACACTGCAGTCATATAAAGGTGGATAATAAAAACCACGAAATTTAGGTAACTTAAAAGGTTCAACATTTAAGGATTGTAAGGCCAGAATGCAATAGTTATTAGAATAGATGTGATTTTCTAATTGAAGTAAGTTTTTCACTATTGATCTGCAGTTCCATTGTAAAATGTTCAAAGAATTGTTAGCTAATTTCATTCAACGCTATTTAAAAATCAATGCTTTTCAAAGCAATTTGTTATGACTTTTGAAAGAAAGCAAACTGAACAGGTAACACCGTGACGGATACAAAAATAAGGCCCATTGATGTTGTAGAAGCCCAAGTAGTTGTGCTCTCAGATGCCCTGCAGGAAGAAGGTCATCGCTGAGGTCGTTGCAGTCTAGAACAGCCATGAAGGTATGAAGTGTGGAAGGTAGAAGCCAGCATGGTGATGATGGGGGTGACCTCGTCTCCTCTTTGGTTTTTCCCAAAACAATGCATTGAGATGACGACCCAGAGTCCTTGCAATGACGCTGGCCCCTTTTGCAGTGGGGTGGATATCGTCAGGGCCAAAATTGATTTGTTCGAGGGTTGAAGATGGTTGTAAACAACGTAGCTGATATCTTTCTCACCAGCCAGTTTCGACTTCGTCATGGCGTTGAACAGTTTCTTCTTGATGTCTAATGTTTTGTTCCTCACAGGGGCAACCTGACTTATCACCACCCTGGATTTGGGGAATTTATTCTTTACGTCCCCTACACATTTTCTTATTTCTGTGCTACACACAGTGGGATCTTTCCCTTTCAGATCATTCAGCCCAACGTGCAATACAACACGATCAGGATCTGGATCCTCCACCTCTTGAATCACAGAGTTGCATTCGTCCAGAGTAAAAGTTTTTCTTTTCGCAACACGCAGGCCATATGACAGTCCCAAGCGTCTCCCGTCAACTTTGGACATGATGGAATCTCCCAATAAAAGAACACGGGGAGTGTCGTCGAATTTTCCGGACGTAATTTTACCCTTGGGTCTGAGTTTGACGTCTACTTCTTTGTCGTCATGTTCTTTGATGACGTCACTTTTTCCTCTGTTCTTTTCTGACTGGACTTTTTGTAGTTGCAAAGCGAGACGACTGCAGGCGGAAACCTAAACAAATCTTAAATAAATGTTAGCGAACCGCCCAGAGAACGTGGACAAACGAGTCACAAGACGAAACACAACGCGTTTCGACCTCTTAGGTCTTCATCGGGTGAGACATAAACCAATAAAACAACGAAAATTCACTTAGCTTTGATCGCTTCAGATCACTTCACAGGGTTCAGCAAGGAAGAAGGCGTTGAATCACTTCTTCCTTGCGCTGAACCCTGTGAAGTGATCTGAAGCGATCAAAGCAAAGTGAATTTTCGTTGTTTTATTGGTTTATGTCTCACCCCATGAAGACCTAAGAGGTCGAAACGCGTTGTGTTTCGTCTTGTGACTCGTTTGTCCACGTTCTCTGGGCGGTTCGCTAACATTTATTTAAGATTTGTTTGGACTTTTTGTGTTAGGCCTGGCCTGTTTTGCGCCACCTTTTTGTTCTTTGTGCATTTATTTTGCTCTTTGCTGCTTTCTGATCTTATTTTCAGTATGTCAGCATATGTTGGCGTGACCGTTTGCAAGGTAAAGTCAGAATCAGTTTGAATTTCTTTGGTTGCTGTGGAAACACTTGCCTTGACTAGACTTTCAATAATGCTGTTTTGGTCCCGCACAGCGTTTTCTAGTGAGACTATTTTTTCCGATAGTCCCTGAATCATTTTCAATACTAAGGGAACGGAACCCAGACCTACCTTAGAGGTAAAGCCTAGTGCAGAGCAACATTCTTCAAAATGTTCTGCCGTTGCTGGTGTTGACAGGGCAGGCTCCTCTCGCTGATCACAATGAAAAGTTGCTTCTTTTGGTGAGAGTTCGGCACCAGGCATTTTCTTAGTCTGCCGAGTATTTCTGGAACATGGCTTACCTGGAGCTAGCTTTCGCTTACTTGTAGATTTCATGTTGACCAGAGAATGCTTAAAAACATCAGAGAAGTCAACTAGGAGTTGTTGTCTTCGTCCATATTGGCGTAGGAATCTAAATGATTGTGTGTGTGTGTGTGTGTGTGTGTGTGTGTGTGTGTGTGTGTGTGTGCGCGCGCGCGCGCGCCTGTGTGTGTGTGTCGTGTGTGTGTGTGTGGTGTGTGTGTGTGTGTCTGTGTGTCTGTGTGTGTGTATGTGTGTGTGGTCTGTGTATCTGTGTTTGTGTGTGAGCGTGCTTCTTGTTGTTGTTGTTGTTGTTGTTGTGTGTAAGTGTTTCAAGCCACCTGTTCGGTTGGAGTGAATGCTATAAAGGGAACTCTTTTAAGATACCTAAGATTTTTAAAGTTACAACAGGCTTTCTGCATTCGATCTTTTCTCTCTCGTTTTAAACTTAACCTGACACTAAGCATAAAAATACCTTTTGTCTTATTAGTCCCTGAAATGTTGATTTGAGAAAAATGTTCAGTGTGGTCGTGTGCGTCTCTGTTTATTCACTCATCGTGTGCTAGCTGAACGATAGCGTAAGGGGCACTGGGAAGGTGTTCTGTACCATTTTTCTTTAAAGACTGGAGTAATGTCACACTGCTCGGTTGTTTCTTCTAATCTCCTGACCTCTCTTCAAAGGTTATATGGTACCGGATATCCTACACCGAAAAAAAAAAAAAACCATTGCGCCAGTTATAAACAGACATCCTACAACAAAGATAACAAGGTGTCAGATACAAACGGACATCCTACACCCAAAATAACATGGTGCCTGGTTGACCCAGGAGTGACGTATCGCGCTCCCAGTTTGAAATTCCGACCGACACAAAAATTGTCGTTTCCACTGCTTATCTTAGTGCGCTGTTCTCCTGCTTTCCCGTGCTCCACCTTCCCCGCCCACACACATGCAGTGTGAAAGGGTTAATCTGTCAAGTAAGTTATGGTGCATGTGAACATCACGCCTGAATGTACCTTCTTCTTCTTCTGCGTACGAAGGCTGATACTCCTGCGGACACCCCCCCCCCCCCCCACCCCCATATAGAAAGGCAAGGATCAATCCCATCTACCCAACAAAGGGAGTGGAGTTTTGTGTGTATGACCGTTTTTTTATGCCGTCAATAAGGCAGCCATGCTCCAACTTCGGGGAAGGTGCATACTATGCGTAAAGTGTCATTCATACCAACGGCCAAACTGGCCTTCTCTTCCGAAAGTTGGTGATGGGATTTTACGTGTGTGCAAGATGTTTTGCGTGCCTTCACACACGGAACCTCAGTTTAGGGTCTCATTCGAAAGACTGTCTGGGAAATGGAGTAAGAACCAATGTTAACTGCGAGGGAAAAATCCCCCTGTACAGAAACAACCCGGCAGAGATTCGAACCTGCAACCCCAAGATTACGAGTCCGGCGCTTTACCACTGAGCTCTTCCGCCTCCCGCCTGAATGTACCTATCCAAATAATGATAATAAGTAGATAGCCCTAGCATAGCCAATGTACCTATCTCAACAGCTAAAACAAAACAAAAAAGATAGACAGGCCTGCAAAGGCCAGTGCAACTACCCAAACAAGTATAGGCAATGGCCAGCCTTGATATCGCCAGCTGCGGGAAGATAACAGACATCATGGGAAAGGCAATGACAACCTGCAACATCAAGCGTTTAAACAGAGAAAGGAGGATAAGGACATCATGAACAGTAAAAGATAGACGAGGCCAAGGGGAGAAAGGAAAGATCGATAAGGAAACCACAAACAAGGACAAATGGATGATGAAACCATGACAACAGGAAAGATGGCTGTGTGTATGGAAAGACAGATCATGACATTATAAGAAAGAAAAGGAAAGAAAAACAACCCGAACGTGCCTCTTACAGAGAACGTAACATACAGAGGATGGGTGTGGACATCGTAACATACAGAGGATGGGTGTGGACATCGTAACATACAGAGGATGGGTGTGGACATCGTAACATACAGAGGATGGGTGTGGACATCGTAACATACAGAGGATGGGTGTGGACATCGTAACAAGCAAAGATGGTGGTGGACATTGTGAGAAGGACAGATGGAAGAAGACATCATGAGAAAAGACAGATGGGTATAGACATCATGAGAAAAGACAGATGGGTATAGACATCAAGAGAAAGGACAGATGGAAGAAGACATCATGAGAAAAGACAGATGGGTATAGACATCAAGAGAAAGGACAGATGGAAGAAGACATCATGAGAAAAGACAGATGGGTATAGACATCAAGAGAAAGGTAAGATGAAAGTGGACATCATGAGAAAGCAAAGATGGGTGAGGACATCCTGAGAAACGAATGATGGGTGAGGACATCATGAAAACGTAAAGATGGATGAGGACACACTGAGAAAGGAAACATGGTTGTGGACATCATCAATAAGGAAAGATC
>JAMYXO010001382.1:27500-30464 GCA_033310375.1 Conus canariensis
CTTTTTAATTTTTGCACTGGAATATAAATGGGCTTCTTTCTAAAATTTACAATAAAAAGTTTCTCTCATATTTGTTTTACTTTGACTTTATCTGTCTCGTTGAGACGTTTGTGGAAAATCTTGAATTCAGCGTGTTTACAGGCTATACTGTGTTTCATAAGCCTGCTATCAAGTTTTCAAATCAAGGCAGACGTTCAGGGGGCTTGTTATGTCTGATTAAAAATGATTTTGTGTCTTATGTTAGAGAGCTCCAAATGAATTGTTATAATGCTCTTTTTGTTTTGATTGACAAGACTTTGTTTGGTTTAACAGAGGATGTGTTATATGTTTGTTCATATGTGCCGCCTGAGGGTTCACCATATTATGATTATTTTGACGTTGATAATGGTATTCTTTCTCTTGAAGAATGTCTTACTGATTGTATGCTTGATTTGAATGATGTGCATATAATCTTGTCTGGTGATCTGAACAGCAGAACGGCTAATGTTTCTCAAGATATTTTTGACATGTGTAATACTTACAATTTTGAATTTGATAGTTGCTCTGATTATTTAGAAAGGAAATCTTCAGACAATGTACTCAATAATTATGGAAAATGTTTGTTAAATATGTGTACCTCGCTGTGATTGTATATACTAAATGGAGTATGTAATGGTGATCTTGATGGGCACTATACGTATATTTCAGACTCTGGATGTAGTGTAAACGACTATTTTCTGATTTCTCGAAATCTACTCTCAGTTGTTTTGCCTTCTTGTAATTTAGTTGTTTCAGAGAGATTAGAATCTGACCATTTACCTGTCGAATTTCATTTTGGAATGCCTAAACTTAACGCTGTGTCTTTAAGTGTTGAAAATGACTGTGAGGTAATTGAAAAGTTTGTGTGGAACCCTTCTTTTGAACCAACGTACGTCCATACAATGCAGTCGGTTGAAGTATTATCATTACTCGACGATGCTATAAATACGATTGATCGTGATTGTAATGAAGCCTTGAGTATGTTTGTTGCATGTCTTAAAATTCACGCTGGTTGTCTGAAAAAGCGAATTTGTTTGAACAAAATGAGTGAAAAAAGTGATTGGTGCAATGATGAGTGTAAAATAAGTAAATCAAAAGCTAAAGGATTGCTGAGTACATTTCTGCGGACGAAGGATGCTACTGATCGCTTTGTCTACTGTATAGCCAGGAGAGAGTATAAAAATCTTCTAAAATTAAAAGAAAAACAACATAATGATTCATTATTAGGATCGCTAATTGCATCAGTTAATGATCAAAAACAGTTTTGGGAAAATACGCATAGAGTTTCCTTTAAAAGAAAGCAGCCGTATAACAATATAACAATGGTTGACTAGTATAATCACTTTAAAAAATTACTGGAAACAAATTTACAAACCGAAGATTCTTGTATAATTGATAACTGCGATGATGATGCTAGTAATACTAGTGACGCAAATGATAATAATGACGAGAATGACGATGACGGTTCCATGAACCGCCCAATATCTAGAGAAGAAGTGTCATTAGCGATAAGGAAGTTAAAGAATGGTAAATCGGCTGGTCCAGACGGAATTACTGGGGAGATGTTAAAGCACGCTGGAAATCGCGTTATTGACTTCTTTGTTAAACTTTTAAATACTTTGTTTGATAAGGGAATCTTCCCAGATAAGTGGACGGAAAGTATTGTACTACCTTTATTCAAAAAAGGTGATAAAGACGATCCTAATAATTACAGAGGAATATCGCTATCAGATACAAGCAGTAAACTCTATAGTTCTATTGTAAACAACAGGATTCAGGAATGGACTGAGTTGCATAATATTACTGGGGAACAACAAGCAGGATTTAAAAGAGGTTACTCTACTACTGATCATATGTACACATTATTAGCTTTAATACAAAAGCAGTTTTGTCTTAACCGCAAACTCTATGTTGCTTTTATTGATTTTGAAAAAGCTTTTGACTCTATTGAAAGAAACTTATTATGGCCTATTCTTTTGAAAAATGGTATCAAGGGGAAACTTTTCCGATGTATCCACAGCATGTATGTTACAGTCAGAACTAGAATTCGTTCCGGCTCAAAACTGACAGACTTTATAAATTGTACCCGAGGGGTAAAACAAGGCGATGTTACTAGTCCAGTGTTGTTCACTTTATTTATAAATGAATTAGTGTTGGAAGTAATCAGAAATGGGAAACATGGTGCTACATTTACGTGTGATTACTTTGAATTATTTATATTACTTTCGGCAGATGATGTGGCTCTCTTGTCTGAAACAATAGTTGGGTTACAGACACAATTAAACAGCCTATATAGAGCAGCATCAGGACTCCATCTAAAGCTGAATATGAATAAAAGCAATGTAGTCGTTTTTAGGAAAGGTGGATACCTAGCAGCGAGAGAACATTGGTCTTACAATGGAATACCTATACCCGTTGTTAATGTTTATAAGTATTTAGGTATTCATTTTTCAACAAGATGAGTTTTACTGTATCGTGTCAAAATCTTGCCAGCAGAGCGAAACATGCGATGTTAAGTATATTGCAAAAATTATTTAAATTAAACTGTAGTTCCCTTGTTGTATATCTTAAATTATTTGACACACAAGTACAACCAATTGTTCAATATGGGGCTGAATTGTGGGGATTAAGTAGTGCAGCTCGACTCTGTGAAAAGGTACACATGTTTGTTCTTAAAAAGTTCGTAGGTGTTCAAATGCAAACACCAAATGATTTGATATATGGAGAAACAAATACATACCCCATTTACATAAATTCTGCAGTCAGGTATGTACGGTACTGGCTAAAGTTGACAAGAATGGATGAGACAAGATTACCACGAAAAGCATATTGTACGTTGTTCGATTTGGATTCTCGTGACAAAACCAACTGGGTATCCGATATTCATTGTAAACTGTATTCACTTGGTTTTGGGTATGTATGGCTAAACCAAGGTGCAGAGGAAAT
>JAMYXO010001383.1:0-22500 GCA_033310375.1 Conus canariensis
GGGAGACGCTGAAGCACGATGACAGCCTGGGGAGACGCTGAAGCACGATGACAGCCTGGGGGAGACGCCGGAAGCACGATGACAGCCTGGGGGAGACCGCTGGAAGCACGATGACAGCCTGGGGGAGACGCTGGGAAGACACGAAGATGAAGCCGTCCTGGGGGAGACGCGGAAGCCACGATGACAGCCTGGGGGAGACGCCGGAAGCACGATGACAGCCTGGGGAGACGCCGAAGCACGATGACAGCCTGGGGGAGACGCCGAAGCACGATGACAGCCTGGGAGAGACGCGAAGCACGATGACAGCCTGGGGGAGACGCCGAAGCACGATGACAGCCTGGGGAGACGCCGGAAGCACATGACAGCCTGGGAGACGCGAGCACGATGACAGCCTGGGAGACGCGAAGACGATGACAGCCTGGGGGACGAGCCAGACAGCCGACATACAGAGCCTGGGGAGACGCTGGAAGCACATGAGCTGGGGAGCAGCCGCATGGTGGGAGACGCGGAAGCACGATGACAGCCTGGGGGAGACGCGGAAGCACGATGACAGCCTGGGGGGAGATCGCCGAGAAGCACGATGACAGCCTGGGGGAGACGCGGAAGCACATGACAGCCTGGGGAGACGCTGGAAGCACGATGACAGCCTGGGGAGACGCCGGAAGCACGATGACAGCCTGGGAGACGCTGAAGCACGATGACAGCCTGGGGGAGACGCTGGAAGCACGATGACAGCCTGGGGGAGACGCTGAAGCACGATGACAGCCTGGGGAGACGCGAAGCACGATGACAGCCTGGGGAGACGCGGAAAGCACGATGACAGCCTGGGGGAGACGCCGAAGCACATGACAGCCTGGGGAGACGCTGAGCACGATGACAGCTGGGGAGACGCGAAGCACGATGACAGCCTGGGGGAGACGCTGGAAGCACATGACAGCCTGGGGAGACGCGGAAGCACGATGACAGCCTGGGGGAGACGCTGGAAGCCGATGACAGCCTGGGGAGACGCTGAAGCACGATGACAGCCTGGGGGAGACGCAGAAGCACATGACAGCCCTGGGGGAGACGTCGAAGCACGATGACAGCCTGGGGAGACGCTCGGAAGCACGATGACAGCCTGGGGAGACGCCGAAGCACGATGACAGCCTGGGGAGACGCTGAAGCACGATGACAGCCTGGGGGAGACGTGGAAGCACCGATGACAGCCTGGGGAGCTGAAGCACGATGACAGCCTGGAGGAACGGAAGCACGATGACAGCCTGGGGAGACGCTGGGAAGCACGATGACAGCCTGGGGGAGACGCTGAAGCACGATGACAGCCTGGGAGAGCGAGAAGCACGATGACAGCCTGGGGAACGTCGAAGCACGATGACAGCCTGGGGAGACGCGGAAGCACCATGACAGCCTGGGAGACGCTGGAAGCACGATGACAGCCGGGAGACGTGAAGCACGATGACAGCCTGGGGAGACGCTCGAAGCACGATGACAGCTGGGGAGAACGCTCACGAGGAAAGCACGATGACAGCCTGGGGAGACGCAGAAGCACGATGACAGCCTGGGGAGACCCGAAGCACGATGACAGCCTGGGGGAGACGCTGGAGCACAGACAGACTAGACGCTGGAGCACGGACAGCCTGGAGAGCACCAGATGACAGCCTGGGGAGACGCGAAGCACGATGACAGCCTGGGGGACACTGGAAGCACATGACAGCCTGGGGAGACGCGGAACACGATGACGCATGGGGAGACTCGAAGCACATGCAGCCTGGGGAGACAGCCGAAGCACGATACAGCTGGCGAGACGCACGAAGCACTGACAGCCTGGGAAGCCAGAAGCACATGACAGCCTGGGGGAGACGTCGAAGCACGATGACAGCTGGGGAGACGCGCGAAGCACGATACAGCCTGAGGGAGACGCCCGAAGCACATGACAGCCTGGGAGACGCGAAGCACTGACAGCACGGGAGACGCTGAAGACGATGCAGACTGGGGAGACGCTGGAAGCACGATGACAGCCTGGAGGAGACGCGAAGCACATGACAGCTGGGAGACCGAAGCACAGACAGCCTGGGGGAGACGCCGGAAACGAAGGGGAACGCACAGACAGCTGGGGGTACCAAGAGATGACAGCCTGGGAGACGCAAGCACGATGACAGCTCGAGAGACTGCGAACACGATGACAGCCGGAGGAGACGCGGAGCACGATGACAGCTGGGAGACGTCGAACGATGACAGCTGGGAACGTGAGCACATGCAGCTACACCGAGACGAACAGCCGGTACTAGACATGCACTCGGAGACGTGAAGCACGATGACACCAGAATGAAGCACGAGACAGCCTGGGGGACGTAGAGCACGATGACAGCACTGGGGGAACGTAGACGTGACAGCCAGGGGACGAGAGCTACGATGACAGGGAGAGACCTGAATGCTACTGACAGCTGGGAGACGCAGAGCACATGACAGCCTGGAGACGCAGAAGCACGATGCACGAGAGACGCACGGAACAGATGACAGCACAACGACTGCTACACGAGACAGCCGAGACGCGAACAAGATGACAGCCACGGAGACTGAACACAGAGACAGCACTGGGAACAAGATGACAGCACAGCAACGTACACTGGAAGACGCATGGAACAGATGACAGCACAGCAGACTGCTACACAGACAGCCTGGACAGTGAAGCACAAGACGCTCGCGAGACGCACAGAACAGATGACAGCCAGCGGACTGCTACACAAGACAGCCCGGGAAAAGGATGACAGCACAGACAGACTGTAACCAGAAGCACGAGCAGCCGGGAACAGATGACAGCACACTGAACGCTGAACACAAGACAGCCTGGGGGAACAAGTGGACAGCACATACAGCTGGGCGAGACGCGAAGCCGATGACAGCCACGGGAACAGATGAAGCACGATGACAGACTGGGAGAGACAGCCTGGACAGCACGCAACAGCTCTGCGAGACGCCGGAGAACAACGGAGACAGCCTGGGAGACGCGGAAGCACAGGATGAAGCAGCCTGGGGAGACGCGGAAGCAGATGACAGCCTGGGAGACGCTGACACACGATAGACAGCCCTGGGAACGACTGGACAGCACGATGACAGCCTGCGGAGACGCTGAAGCAATGACAGCCGGGAGACTGCACTACACGGAATGACAGCACGATGACAGGGGGACGCACAACAGATGACACGGAGACAGCGACCACGGTGAACAGGATGACGACAACAGACTGAGCTACGGGAGACGAAGGAAGCACAACAGCTGGAGACACTAGGAAGACAGCACCTGGAAGACGCGACAGCACCAGACAGCTGTAACGCGGAAGCAGCATGACAAGTGGAACAGCAACACGATGACGCCCACCAGACGACAGCACGAGACAACCGGTGAGAGCGAGCACATACAGCTGCTACACAGAAGACAGGAACCGCTGGAACACAGACAGCCTGGGACGGACAGCAACAGATGCACATAGAGACAGCACAGGAAACTAGAGACAGCACAACAGACTGCTACACGAGGCGCACGGGAACAGGGACAGGCAACGGACTGCTAACGAAGGAACGTTGTAAAAAGGGTATCCTGAACGCGCAAATGATCCACGATCTAGTTCCCATCCTTCAAAGATGTCCTAAATCGTTGAATGATACTACCAGACAGATTTACGGGAAGGATTTGGGGGTGGGGAGTGGGGTGGACTTGATGATGTGGGGAAGGACAGGCGGGAGGTGGGTACGGGGTGTAGAGGGGATTTTTTTTTTTTACGTGCATGTTGGATACGTGAGCGCATACTTTAAATAAGAGAGGACGTTTTCATACTTTAAATAAGAGAGGACGTTTTCGTACTTTAAGAGAGGACGTTTTCAAGTTAAATAAGAGAGGGCGTTTTCATACTTTAAATAAGAGAGGGCGTTTTCATACTGTAAATAAGAGAGGACGTTTTCAAGTTAAAAAAAAACAGAGGGCATTTTCATACTTTAAATAAGAGAGGACGTTTTCATACTTTAAATAAGAGAGGACGTTTTCATACTGTAAATAAGAGAGGGCGTTTTCATACTTTAAATGAGGACGTTTTCAAGTTTAAAAAACAGAGGGCGTTTTCATACTTTAAATAAGAAAGGACGTTTTCATACTTTAAATAAGAGAGGACGTTTTCATACTTTAAATAAGAGAGGACGTTTTCAAGTTAAAAAAGAGAGGGCGCTTCCATACTTTAAATAAGAGAGGACGTTTTCAAGTTAAATAAGAGAGGACGTTTTCAAGTTAAATAAGAGAGGGCGTTTTCATACTTTAAATAAGAGAGGGCGTTTTCATACTTTAAATAAGAGAGGGTGTTTTCATACTTTAAATAAGAGAGGACGTTTTCAAGTTAAATAAGAGAGGACGTTTTCAAGTTAAATAAGAGAGGACGTTTCCATACTTTAAATAAGAGAGGACGTTTTCAAGTTAAATAAGAGAGGACGTTTTCAAGTTAAAAAAAAGAGGACGTTTTCATACTTTAAATAAGAGAGGACGTTTTCATACTTTAAATAAGAGGACGTTTTCATACTTTAAATAAGAGAGGACGTTTTCAAGTTAAATAAGAGGACGTTTTCAAGTTAAAAAAAGAGAGGGCGTTTTCATACTTTAAATAAGAGATGGCGTTTTCATACTTTAAATAAGAGAGGACGTCTTCATACTTTAAATAAGAGAAGACGTTTTCAAGTTAAATAAGAGAGGGCGTTTTCATGCTTTAAATAAGAGAGGGCGTTTTCATACTTTAAATAAGAGAGGACGTTTTCATACTTTAAATAAGAGAGGACGTTTTCATACTTTAAATAAGAGAGGGCGTTTTCAAGTTAAAAAAGAGAGGACATTTTCATACTTTAAATAAGAGAGGACGTTTTCAAGTTAAATAAGAGAGGACGTTTTCATACTTTAAATAAGAGAGGACGTTTTCAAGTTAAATAAGAAAGGACGTTTTCAAGTTAAATAAGAGAGGGCGTTTTCATACTTTAAATAAGAGAGGACGTCTTCATACTTTAAATAAGAGAGGACGTTTTCAAGTTAAATAAGAGGGGGCGTTTTCAAGTTAGAAAAGAGAGGCCGTTTCATACTTTAAATAAGAGAGGGCGTTTTCATGCTTTAAATAAGAGAGGACGTTTTCATACTTTAAATAAGAGAGGACGTTTTCATACTTTAAATGTCTTATTTTTAGTTCTCAGGGTCACCCTCTTGTGCCCCTTGAGGGTGGGACTTTGTTTTAAGTGGGCTTTCTTTTTCTCTGTTTTTTTGTTTTTTCTGCCTACCATGGTTCTTTCACCTGCATTTCTCTTTCAACATTCTCCTTATTAATCTGCAGTTTTCTGTTTTGTCTATCTTCTGCCTTTACGGATCTTTATCCTATTCTTTTCCTTTTTTCACAAGTCTTCTGTAGCACTTTCTATTTTCTCTGTGGCCTCTTGGTCCACCGTGTTGACCGTGCGGTGCGGCCCGTGTCGGGGGAGAATGGTGTCCTGGTGGTTGAGAGGGACTCGGAGTAGGATCCGCGCCCCTCAACACGCCACTTTGGCCCGGACTTCCCCTAGACGGGGGGCAGCATGGGGCCCAATGCTGTCAACCGGTCGCCTTCACAGTGTGGGCATGGCATGGGTCAAACCGTGTGCCACGTTGCTTGTCCTGGAAGCCAGGTGAGTGGCCTCCTGTCCGTTCCCGGCAGTTGGTCATGAGCCTGGTGGATGGGGTGGAGCGCGTGCCACGCGGTGTATACCTGCACTATAACCCTGGTGTTTCCCTTTGCTGGAGGACCGCTTAGGGGCATCGCCCTTGTGGGCACTCGATGGCGGGTGGGGAGTAGGGGAGGTGAAGTTTTTTTTCTTTCATTATGACATCTAAACAACTACCCCCTAACAAAAAGAGAAGAAATGATGATGGACATGGCACGCTTATGGACGAGACTATGAATAGAGATTCAGATTCAGATAATGAGATAAGAGAAGTGGCAAAGAGAAAGGGTATCCAAAACACATGGCCAAGCTTCCTTTTAGTGGAAGCAAAAGATCCGAAAGAATCCATTGCTCGGATTTCTCCGTTCGCTGTTTGCAAGTGGTTCGAGGGAGTTTCGTCCACAGGATTTAAAATGATCAAAAGACTCCGATCTGGTAGTTACCTTGTTAACTGTGCTACGGAAGCGGCGTCTCGGTTGCTACTGAAAAGGGATGGTTCTCAACTCATGCAGATCACAGTTAAGGTTTCCATTCACCCCTTTCTCAACTACTCGAAAGGGGTAATCAGATGTGTTGACTTGGCTGGAGTTGCTGAATCAGAAATTCGGACTGAGATGGAAAGTCAGGGTGTTCTGCAGGTCCATAGAGTTAAAATCTCTAAAGGAAGTGACTTAATCGAAACCAACACGCTATTCTTGACTTTTGCTATGCCATCTCCCCCAGAGTTTGTCAAAGTGGGTTATGTCCGAGTGAAAGTTACGCCTTTTGTACCATCTCCTTTGCGGTGTTTCAAGTGCCAACGCTTTGGGCATTCCAGCCGAGCTTGTCGGGGTCAGGAGATCTGTCGTGACTGTGGACAGAAGAAGCATGATGAATCTTGTATAAATGCTGTATACTGTGTCAATTGTAAGGGTGACCATCCAGCAAATTCAAAAAGTTGTCCAGTGTGGAAAAAGGAATGCGAGATTCAGAAAGTAAAGATTGAGAGGAAATGTTCCTTTCTTGAGGCTAGAAGGTTAGTGGAGGCCAGGACTCCTTCGGCTGCGACTTATGCACAGAAGGTGGTTAACGATTCTGCGAACCGGTCATCGGGTGATGATCTGGGAGCAGCTCCATTCACTGCTCTGGAGAAGAAATTGACAGAATTGTTGTCATCGGTTTTGGATCGGCTTACTATACTTGAACAATCAGTTGAGGTTTTGTCTCAGAAATGCAATAGTGTTCCGTCCAGCAGTGTACAACAGGCTTCAGCCCCTGCTGGTGAGGGAAGAAGTGTTTCAGTTGTACAAAGTGCTGTGGATCAGAGGTCAGGGGTGAAGGATCGGAGGAAAGAGATGTCCCCTCGCTCACAGGCCAATAACAGCAGTACGAGACAGGCACGCAGTGAGGAGCGTCCTTTTCGGACTCCAGACCCTCCTAGGGGAAAATCTCGAAGTCAGGTATTTGGTGCAGCAGGTTTCAGTCCAGTAAGAGCAAATTCCAAGCATGGCAACAAACAACTTAGAAATTTATCAGGAGCATCGGCTTCTGACCTTGTCTTGAAGAACCGTTTTAGTTCTTTGGTGGACAGTGAAGTTTCTGGAGAAGAGGGCTGATAGATATTCTTTTAACAACCTAACATGGACATACTCCAGTGGAACATAAGGGGAGTTAAAGCAAATTGTCGGGACCTTGAGCTATTATTGACAGAGTATAGATCTTCGGTAATTGCTCTTCAGGAAACCCTTTTAACTGCAAGTAAGAAGCATGAGATTCCTGGTTTCTCCTGCTTACTCAAGCCAGCTTCTGCAGACTTTTCAAGGAGAGGCGTTTCTCTTTATATTCATAATTCGGTACTACATACAGAAATTCCACTTCAGACGGATCTGGAGGCAGTGGCAGCTCGTATCTCGTTAAACAAGGTCGTTACGATATGTTGTTTGTATCTGTCTCCATCTTCTGTGATTTCGAAGAGTCAGTTGGATGGTTTAATTTCTCAGCTCCCTCGCCCATTTCTTTTATTGGGTGACTTGAATGGCCATTCTCCACAGTGGGGAAGTAACTGCACCAATTCTCAAGGGAAAGTTCTTGAGGATTTTATATCGGATCATGATCTCTGTCTTCTGAATTCAGGCTCACCGACCTTTTGTTCTCCTTCTGGTTCTTTGACTCGCTTGGATTTGTCCATTTGCGACCCTTCCTTATTTTTGGACTTAGAGTGGCAGGTTCATTCGGACCTAAGCGGGAGTGATCACTTTCCGATTTTTATTTATTTTACAAAGCAAATGCAGGAGTCCCCTCGGGAAACATGGAAGTTTCGCTCTGCAGATTGGAGTCTTTATCAGCAACAGATTTTAAGTAGACTGCCTATGAATCTGTTGCGGAGTTATGATGATCCTGTTTTGCAGTTCACTAAAGTGATTGTAGAGAGTGCTAAGGAAGCTATTCCCAAGTCCCGTGATAAACCAAATGATGTTAAGACCCCTTGGTATGATAAAGAGTGCAAAACTTTGAAGGGTAAGAGAAAAGGTGCTCAAAGACTTTTTGCTAGGTTTCCTATGGTGGGGAACAAAGTTAAACATCAGGCGTGTAGGGCTAAGTGTCGGTATACTTTTAAAACTAAGAAGAAAGAATCTTGGAAAAAATTTTGTTCAAAT
Source organism: Conus canariensis (assembly GCA_033310375.1). Taxonomy (NCBI): domain Eukaryota; kingdom Metazoa; phylum Mollusca; class Gastropoda; order Neogastropoda; family Conidae; genus Conus; species Conus canariensis. The sequence goes on from JAMYXO010001383.1 coordinate 8,355, forward strand.
CTGTCCTTTAAGGTCAATTCAAGGAAAGTCTGGAAACTAATCCGTAAGATTAAGGGAAAGTCGGTTACATCAGTTATAAAATGTTTGCAAGTAAATGGATCGATTATTACTAATAAAAAGGAGGTTGCTAACTTGTTAGCTGTTACTATCCATCAAAATTCGTCAGCTGATCATTATTGCAAGGAATTCCAGCGTATCAAAAGATCAGCAGAGTCAAAATCTTGTTCCTTCGTGCCAGATAGTTCTGAGGATTACAACTGTGTTTTCAGCATGGATGAGTTAAAGGACGCCATTTTGAAAGCCAACAACTCAGCTCCTGGACCAGATGACATTCATTATCAATTTATTCAACATTTGCCAGCTGAGGGTTTAAAGGTGTTGTTGTCTCTGTTTAATCATGTTTGGTGTTCAGGGTATTTTCCACCTTCTTGGAGAGAGGCGGTTGTTATCCCTATTCCTAAACCAGGGAAAGATCATTCGGACCCTAACAACTATCGTCCTATAGCTCTCACTAGTTGCTTATGTAAAACTATGGAGAAATGGTATATGCTCGATTGTTATGGCAGTTAGAATGTCTGGGGGCCTTAGATGTTTCCCAGTGTGGATTTCGGAACAACCGCAGTACTACTGATCACCTGGTTCGATATGAGTCTTTTATCAGGAATGCTTTGATTAATGGAGAACATGTAGTTTCTATTCTTTTTGATTTAGAAAAAGCTTATGACACAACATGGAGGCATGGAATTCTCCAGGATTTGAAGGCACTTGATTTCAAAGGTAATTTACCAATGTTTATTGCTAATTTTTTGTCTAACAGGCATTTCAGTGTTAGGCTTCATTCGACCTTTTCGGATCCTTTTGAGCAGGAGATGGGTGTCCCTCAGGGTAGCATCCTTTCTCCACTTCTGTTCAATCTCAAGATTAATAACATCGTCCAGTCAGTAAATTCTGGAATTGATAAGTCATTATTTGTTGATGACTTCTCCATCTCTGCCAAGGGGAAAACTTTGGCTGCAGCTGAGCGTCAACTTCAGTTGTGTGTTAATCGTGTTCAGCAGTGGGTTACTGAAAATGGATTTAAGTTTTCAGCTACTAAGACAGTGTGTTCATTTCCATAGGAAAAGATCTCAGGTCTTAGAACCAGCTATCAGTCTCAATGGTCAAGTAATTAAAGTTTCCAAACAAGTGAAATTTTTGGGGTTATTTTTGATAATAAGCTTTCTTTTTTGCCTCACATTAAGTACATTAAACAATCTTGCCAGTCAGGTTTGAATGTTTTGAAGGTTATTAGTCACACTGATTGGGGTGCAGACAAGCGAACTTTGTTGCGATTGTATCGGGCTTTGGTGAGACCAAAGCTAGATTATGGGTGTGTGGTATATGGTTCTGCACGAAAATCTTACCTCAAAGCTCTTGATCCAATTCATCATCAAGGACTGCGGATTGCTCTGGGAGCATTTCGCACATCTCCAAAAGAGAGTTTGTATGTTGAATCTGGTGAACCCCCTCTGGAGCTAAGGAGGTTGTGTCTTTCCATGAATTACTATCTGAAACTGAGGGCTAATCCAGAAAACCCTGCCTATGATATTGTCATGAACCCGCCTTTTAGAGCCAAATATGATCTAAAGCCAAATGAGATTCCTCCACTGGGTATTCGTATTTTGCCCCACTTCGGGGCAGCTGGCATTGACCTTGATGCTGTTGATGACGGTCCATTACAGACTGATGTACCTCCCTGGAAAGTCGCCAATCCAGAGATTAATTTATATTTAACTCAATTTCGAAAGGAGGTCACCTCGAGTGCTGCATATAAACAACTTTATCTTGGGCAATGTGAACTTTATCAAGATTTTATCAAGATTTTTACAGATGGTTCTAAAAAAGGTGAGAGGGCTGCAGCTGCCATTGTGTGTGATAACAATTTTCAGAAGCCTACTTTGTTAAGATTGCGGGATTGGTCGTCTGTTTATACTGCTGAACTGAAGGCTTTAAATCTGGCCCTCAGTGCGGTGTCCAGGTCAGATCAGAATGATTTCCTTATTTTATCGGATTCATTGTCGGCATTGTCGGCTCTATCGACAAGAGAAGTTTCACATCCAGTTTTGGCTGATATTCATGATCTTCATACTCGGCTTGTCTCTTCGGGAAAGCATATAGTTTTCTTGTGGGTCCCCAGCCACATGGGAATCTATGGTAACTCAGTGGTGGACAAAGCAGCCAAACAAGCTCTCGGTGCAAGTCTTTCCAGGAGGCCTATGCAGTTTGTTCCTCACTCTGATCTACGTCATAAATCTAGTTTGTATTGTCGTGAACTGTGGCTGAGTGAATGGTGTAATCAAATTCATAATAAATTGTTTAAAATTTGCCCAGATTTAACCAATCCTTTCCCATCGGTGGTATGTAACCGTAAAGAGGAATCGGTTTTGTCACGGTTACATATTGGGCACAGCTATATAACGCACAGTTGGATACTCAGAGGGGAAGACCCCCCATGGTGTGTTGCGTGTGACAGCTTGTTCAGTGTTAATCATTTTTTGACAGAATGTGCTGATTTGATGTGTATCAGAGAGAAGTTCTTTTCCACCAGTGATTTATCAGTTCTTTTTCGTGAGATTTCAGTAGATCTTATTTTTTCTTTTTTGAAAGAGGTAAACTTATTTTATAAAATATAGTGTTTTAATTATGTATACAGGTGTCGTCGGAGTTGAACAGATAATTGTGCTTTTGTCCTCATAAATTTTAAGCGATGTGTTAATACTAGTGTGGGTATTTGTATCTAGAGACTTAGATATGATAGCTGAGGTCCTGATTTGGCTCCTAGTAGTCCGCTGGACCCTATAAACACAAACTAACTAACTAACTATACTTTAAATAAGAGAGGGCGTTTTCAAGTTAAAAAAAAGAGGTCATTTTCATACTTTAAATAAGAGATGGCGTTTTCATACTTTAAAAAAGAGAGGGCGTTTTCATACTTTAAATAAGAGAGGACGTTTTCATACTTTAAATAAGAGGACGTTTTCAAGTTTTCGTGTCCTGAAAAAAATCATTACAATGTACGGTTTTATTAACAGCTTCTGCAAATGTAAACTTTTGGTTTTATTTTTCAAAGAGTTGAATTTTCCTAAAAATCGAATGGGTGTCCTAGTTAAATGGTTTATTTTTAGAGGCACATTGACAGAGCCCAACTTTCAGGACCGGTTGTTAGATTGTAATGACCAACATAGAATGAAACCAGTCACATGACCTTAGACCTCCAGCTGTCAGTGAATTGGATTGTAATGACCAACATAGAATGAAACCAGTCACATGACCTTAGACCTCCAGCTGTCAGCGAATTGGATTGTAATGACCAACATAGAATGAAACCAGTCACATGACCTTAGACCTCCAGTTGTCAGTGAAATGTTGGATTGTAATGACCAACATAGAATGAAACCAGTCACATGACCTTACACCTCCAGTTATCGGTGAAGTGTCGGATTATAATGACCAACATAGAATGAAACAAGTCACATGACCTTAGACCTGAGCTGTCAGTGAAGTGTTGGATTGTAATGACCAACATAGAATGAAACAAGTCACATGACCTTACACCTCCAGTTGTCGGTGAAGAAAGTTTTGTCGGACTGTTGATTAGAGATCAGTGACATCAGCTCGGTGTTCGGTCCAGTATATCATTGTGTCCTCACAGTAGGCCGTTTGTGTGGAGGGTCTTAACGAGTACAGTCTTTACGTCTCATTGTGTCCTCACTGTAGGCCGTTTGTGTAGAGGGTCTTAACGAGTACAGTCTTTACATGTCTCATTGTGTCTTCACAGTAGGCCGTTTGTGTGGAGGGTCTTAACGACAACAGTCTTTACATGTCTCATTGTCTTCACAGTAGGCCGTTTGTGTGGAGGTTCTTAACGACTACAGTCTTTACATGTCTCATTGTGTCCTCACAGTAGGCCGTTTGTGTGGAGGGTCTCAACGACTACAGTCTTTACATGTCTCATTGTGTCCTCACAGTAGGCCGTTTGTGTGGATGGTCTCAACGAATACAGTCTTTGCATGTCTCATTGTGTCCTCACAGTAGGACGTTTGTGTGGATGGTCTCAACGAATACAGTCTTTACATGTCTCATTGTGTCCTCACTGTAGGCCGTTTGTGTGGAGGGTCTCAACGAATACAGTCTTTACATGTCTCATTGTGTCTTCACAGTAGGCCGTTTGTGTGGAGGGTCTTAACGAGTACAGTCTTTACATGTCTCATTGTGTCCTCACTGTGGGCCGTTTGTGTGGAGGGTCTCAACGAGTACAGTCTTTACGTCTCATTGTGTCCTCACTGTGGGCCGTTTGTGTGGAGGGTCTCAACGAGTACAGTCTTTACATGTCTCATTGTGTCCTCACTGTGGGCCGTTTGTGTGGAGGGTCTCAACGAGTACAGTCTTTACATGTCTCATTGTGTCCTCGCTGTAGGCCGTTTGTGTGGAGGGTCTCAACGAGTACAGTCTTTACATGTCTCATTGTGTCCTCACTGTGGGCCGTTTGTGTGGAGGGTCTCAACGAGTACAGTCTTTACGTCTCATTGTATCCTCACAGTAGGTCGTTTGTGTGGAGGGTCTCAACGAGTACAGTCTTTACATGTCTCATTGTGTCCTCACTGTAGGCCGTTTGTGTGGAGGGTCTCAACGAGTACAGTCTTTACATGTCTCATTGTGTCCTCACAGTAGGCCGTTTGTGTGGAGGGTCTCAACGAGTACAGTCTTTACATGTCTCATTGTGTCCTCACAGTAGGCCGTTTGTGTGGAGGGTCTCAACGAGTACAGTCTTTACATGTCTCATTGTGTCCTCACTGTAGGCCGTTTGTGTGGAGGGTCTCAACGAGTACAGTATTTACATATCTCATTGTGTCTTCACTGTAGGCCGTTTGTGTGGAGGGTCTCAACGAGTACAGTCTTTACATGTCTCAGTGTGTCCTCGCTGTAGGCCGTTTGTGTGGAGGGTCTCAACGAGTACAGTCTTTACATGTCTCATTGTGTCCTCGCTGTAGGCCGTTTGTGTGGAGGGTCTCAACGAGTACAGTCTTTACATGTCTCATTGTGTCCTCACTGTAGGTCATTTGTGTGGATGGTCTCAACGAGTACAGTCTTTACATGTCTCATTGTGTCCTCACTGTGGGCCGTTTGTGTGGAGGGTCTCAACGAGTACAGTCTTTACATGTCTTAGCCGCCTTTGGCACGCTCGCCTTTCGGACGTCCACCTTCCACTGTTGGCTTGTGGTTGACAGGGAGTCATTGCCATAGACAGGCACATACAAGGCAAGCCAACGGACTTTACAGAGGATGCTGTCTAGCAGCATGTTTTTTTTTTCTGCCTGACAGTTGTTTTGGTTACTGTTCATTCTGTGACGTGGAGATAATCCGTCGATCTGAAACCAGTCTGGAATGCCTGGATTTATCATCAGCTTATTTAATCAGGTTAGTCTAAAAACAGATTTTGCCGAAATTTGGAACTGTCAAGTCTCGGAATTCTGCCTATGGCTACCTTAATGGCGCGATAGAAAATGGTCATACACACAAAACTCCACTGCCTGTCTATACAGGCAGTGTCCGCAGGAGTATCAGCGGCGAACGCAGAAAGAAAGAAAAGAAAAAAAAAGGAATTCTGCCATGTTTGGCCGAATAGACGAGCGACATTCAAACGGAGAACGTTTTATTTATCAGTGGCGTGTCGGTTTGCAGAGTGCGTTGCGTCATTTGATACATAAACTAATTAATAAAGGAGACAGAGATGAAACCAAAATGCAAACAACCCAACCTCCCATTCAACTTCTTAAAGTTTCAGATGCCTTCACCTTCGACTCGAACAGAATGTATGTTGTCCCTAAGAACCAAGAGTAGAAATGTTCTCATCATGTACTGTGAAAATCCCACATCTCCCCCTGCACCATCACTGATAACATTTTGTGATTGGTGGACTTCATAATAAACATTGCCACTCTCTAACACTAGTGGATGACGCTCCCCCCCCCCCCTCCACTCTTCTCTCCCCTGTAGACAGCCATAAATTGCATTCGATTCAAATGTTGTTATCGTGCACTGTAAGAGCAGTGGTCGGAAACACGACACACATGGTCCGACATATTACGTGACACATATGGTCTGACATATTACGTGACACACATGGTCTGGCATATTACGTGACATACATGTGGTCTGGCATAGTACGTGACATACATGGTCTGGCATATTACGTGACACACATGGTCTGACATAGTACGTGACACACATGGTCTGACATAGTACGTGACACGCATGGTCTGGCATAGTACGTGACACGCATGGTCTGGCATAGTACGTGACACGCATGGTCTGACATAGTACGTGACACACATGTCTGACATATTACGTGACACACGTGGTCTGACATAATACGTGACACATGTTGTCTGACATATTACGTGACACATGTAGACTGATATATTACGTGACACACCTGGTCTGACATATTACGTGACAGACGTGGTCTGACATATTACGTGATACATGTGGTCTGACATATAACGTGACAGACATGGTCTGCCATATAACGTGATACATGTGGTCTGCCATATAACGTGACAGACATGGTCTGACATATAACGTGATACATGTGGTCTGACATATAACGTGACAAACATGGTCCGACATATAACGTGATATATGTGGTCTGACATATAACGTGACAGACATGGTCTGACATATAACGTGATAATGTGGTCTGACATATAACTTGACAGACATGGTCTGACATATAACGTGACAGACATGGTCTGACATATTACGTGACAGACATGGTCTGACATATAACGTGATACATGTGGTCTGACATAGGACGTGACACACATGGTCTGACGTATTACTCAAAGTAGAAGCGGTGTCATTGCAGTTACGCCATTGTCTTCCTCCGCCTGTACTTCTCCAGTGGATTAGAAAAGTTGTTGTGATGATGATTAGCCTGAAAATCAAAAGCTGCAAAGAAAACGCGGATTTTTTATGTTGAAAAGGGCAAGGAACAGCTACATCAGCGGCCAGGTGACGTGAACTGGGAGAATGGATTCAGTACAAGATGAGTGGTGGTGTTTTTCTTCCTCATTTCTTCTCTGTCTTTTCCTTCCTACACTTTTCGCAGGCACACGCACACGCGCACACACGTACATGCACGAACACATACACACGCGAGCGCGCGCATGCGCCACTTTCAGGCGCACACACATGCACATGCCTGCAAGCGCACATACAAACGCATGCGCGTGCGCGAGCACGCACACACACACACACGCACACGCACACGCACACGCGCACACGCACACGCACACGCACACACACACACACACACACACACGCACACACACATATGCGCGCGCGCACCTACACATGTATATACGCCCATCTACGGGCACACACACACACACGTACACACATAATGTGCACATGCATGTTCAGATAGGTGCGCGCAGGAACGTGCTCACAAAAGCCCACAAATCACACATGCACGTGCAGTTCTGCACACACACGCACGCACACATGCGTAAGCGTGCACACACGCAAACGCGTTCGCCCACACAAACACATGCACATGATTATACACAGCATACACACACATCATACTCGCACGCACATGCACGCACCGCATACACTGGCACACATACATGGGCCCATGCCCCCACGCCCATTCTCACACACGTGTACATTCACCGCATACACACACAATAACAATGATAATGGCGCAACCAATGCTAGGTAGGTATTCAAGGTCTGACCAGCGTGTTGGGTTTGTGCGTAGGTCAGACATTATCTAAGTGGAAGCCACGAGACCCTCTTCTTCAATTTTCTCCTATCAGTCATTAATTCATTTATCCATCCGCTTTAAATCATCCGCAGTCTGGTCTCAAAACATAGATGTGGTGCAGCGTGTATGGACTCGTTTGCTCTCAGTGCCACTACCTCGATGAAATAAACTGAATTTTGTACAGAAATTAAAAGTTTTGTTTATGTTTTGGTGCCTGTCCCCCTTATTTTTATTTTTGTCGAGGATGTAATGAGTTCTTTTATTCAGGAATTTATGTCTTCTTTCGTAGCATCTAGCTTTTCTTCAAGCAGAAGTTGTAATCTCCTCCCTCACAGATTGGAATTTGCTCTTTCGTAGAATTGTCTCATTTGCTGGAGTCCTGTCTTTTCCTTTCGCAGGGTGAGTTTTCTATTTATCAGGGTCGTCTCTCGTGTAATCCACATGGTTGATGTGGTTCCTTTGCTGGCTCTTTCTGTGGAACAAGGGTGAAAAACGGGGAGTACCAGAGGAAGGCTTCAGGAAAGGCATCAAAGGCTGACTCGGTGATGTAGCATGCCCGATTTCCCGGGGATCTGGAACATGGACGCATGTTTTCAGATTCGTTGGGGTCTGAGCTACAGAGCTTCAGAGGAAGTCTTGGAACCTGCTCCTGGAATATTTCCTAGTGCGCACCTGGTACCTCCTGATCCGAGAATCCCTTGGTCCACTGAAGAGCCCGGCATAGTAATAAGTGCCAACGTGTAAACCTTCCGTGTGGTTTTAAAGTCTTTCTTTCATAGGATTCAGTGTATTTTGTTCTATGGAGTTTAGCATCATCTTTTTTTTTCTTAGAGGTTAGTTTCTTTTCCTTGATATGGCTAAATGCCTGCATGTCCTCTTTTTGACAGGGTTTGATGTCTTATCGAAGGTCAAGTGTCCTTTTTCATGGGGGTTAGTAGCCTTTCAAATCAATCGGTGTCCTAAAGCCTTCAGTCTACTTTTATCCGCTGGATTGTTCTTTCATAGACTGCAGGATTAGGCGCCCTTTCAAAGGATTCAATATCTTTTCATATGAAGGTGTGTGCTTTCATAGGATTTATTGTCCTTCTCCTTTCACATGGATCAGTTTCCTCATCTTTCGTTTGCGTCTGATACAGTGAAATGTCTTGTTTTATAGACTTTCATATCGTCAACTATCATAGGACTTTGAGGGTCTAGTATGGCGTTCTCTGTTAAGGTTAGTGTCCTTTTTCACATGAGGCATTTGGCTCTGCTTTCATAGCTTTAGCGGTTTCCTTTGACAGGATTTCCTTTCGTCCTTTCATGTGTTGATCTTTCTTCAGCAGGGTGGAGTGTACTTTTTCATGTGCACGTGCGTCTTCCTTTGATAGAGGTTAGCACTTTGGTTTCGGAGGTTTCACTGTCTCCTTTAATAGTGACGTCATCTCGTTTTGCAAGGGTTTAGTGTCTTTCCATCACTGTATTTACTATCCTTTTGCGATGATGTTTCTCTTTCTTCCGTAACCTTGAATGTCCTTTTTACGGGGTTAAGTTGCCTCCCTTTATAGGGTTCAGCGTTTCTGACAGGATTCAGTATCCCTGCCGGGGGGGGGGGGGGGGGGGGGGGGAGGGGGGGGAGGGAGCGAGGAGGGGGGTAGTGTTTGTTTTTAGATAATTGATTTTTTTTATTTGATTTTCATTTCCTGCCAGTATGGTCAGAGGACGACCACTGTCCAGGACTCGACGTCAGGCCAGCAGGGGACTGGGAGGTTCATGACTGCGTGTCAAAGTACAATGTGCGGAATGACCTTAACCAGTGAAACGGCGTCAGTTAGTTTGTAACAGTTACGTTTGCATTTGAATCGGAAAGAATGATATGTGTATGTCGGAGTTCAAATACTATCAGATGTGATAACAGTTCTGAAAACAAAAATCACCCAGAAGAAGAGGTTTTAAATGAGTTATTTTTCACCCCTAAAGAATGCATTTTGTCTTTCTCCTAAGGCAACTGGCATCGCTTGACCTAAAGGAGCCAGTTGGATTGCTTTCTTGTCATGAAGTGTTGAAAATGGTCAATTCAGTCTACTGCTGAGCACAAGATTTGTCATGAAGTGTTGAAAATGGTCAATTCAGTCTACTGCTGAGCACAAGACTTGTCATGAAGTGTTGAAAATGGTCAATTCAGTCTACTGCTGAGCACAAGACTTGTCATGAAGTGTTGAAAATGGTCAATTCAGTCTACTGCTGAGCACAAGACTTGTCATGAAGTGTTGAAAATGGTCAATTCAGTCTACTGCTGAGCACAAGACTTGTCATGAAGTGTTGAAAATGGTCAATTCAGTCTACTGCTGAGCACAAGACTTGTTATGAAGTGTTGAAAATGGTCAATTCAGTCTACTGCTGAGCACAAGACTTGTCATGAAGTGTTGAAAATGGTCAATTCAGTCTACTGCTGAGCACAAGAGTTGTCATGAAGTGTTGAAAATGGTCAATTCAGTCTACTACTGAGCACAAGACTTGACGAAATGACTCCGATTTGTCATCAGTCTTGACATTCGGACAACACTACCCGCACCCAAAACCACACCTATTGTCACCCCAAGAGATTTGCATGTGCATACGTGCAGAGAGGCAGAGACGCGCGCGTGCGGGCGCATACACACACACACACACGCACACACACACACACACACACACACACACACACACACACACACACACACACACACACACACACACACACACGCACATACACGCGCGTGCACGCACACACGCGCACACATACACACGGACATGTACACACACGAGACAGAGAGAGAGAGAACAAAAACGCACGCGGAACGCATATGTTTGTAAACGCGCACGCGCCTGCACGTACACACTCAAAGCACGCGTGCACACACACGAACACACACACACACACACACACACACACACACACGAACACACACACGCGCACACGAACACACACACGCGCACACGCACACACGCACACACACAACATACAAACACGCACACGCGCACACACACACACACACACACACACACACACACACACACACACACACACACACACACACACACACACACACACACACACAAAGAAGAGGACGCAGACTAATCATGTTTCGGTTTGAACAGGGATGACGACTGGCCATAGACGCCGGAAACGGATGACGGCCCAGAGGAAACGCCGAGAAGACGACGACGATGAACTGGAGACGCTGGGAACAGAATGCGGACCTGCTGTGGACACCAGGAACAAGACAGTTCATTGGAGACACCGGGAACAAATTGACAGTTCATTGGAGACGCCGGAAACAAGTTGACAGTTCATTGGAGACACCGGGAACAAATTGACAGTTAATTGGAGACGCCGGGAACAAATTGACAGTTCATTGGAGACACCGGGAACAAATTGACAGTTCATTGGAGACGCCGGGAACAAATTGACAGTTCATTGGAGACGCCGGGAACAAATTGACAGTTAATTGGAGACGCCGGGAACAAATTGACAGTTAATTGGAGACGCCGGGAACAAATTGACAGTTCATTGGAGACTCCGGGAACAAATTGACAGTTCAGAGGAGACACCAGGAACATAGTGTTTTAACATCGTTAAGATCTGATATTCAGTTGACTTTGTGTTAATGAATGGGACGTCTTGCTGCCAGATCTTTGCAAGGGCCTGTCATGGATACGCCATCGCCAAGATCATTTGTTCAGTCTTGGCTATGGCCTATCCCTTGATACGTCATTGCAAATATCGGAGCAACGTAGCATTTTTGTTCTTTGTATGTGTATAAACTTACGTATATGTGCATGCCCACGTGTTGACACTGATTGTCACACAGTTGAAAGAGCATACGTACCGACAGTGCACACTTACACTCTGAAGTAGTACTGTGGAGCATTCGGGGGCAAGGGGGGATGTGATGTTTTCTGAAGTAGTACTGTTGACCATTCGGGGGTAGGGGCATGTCTTTTCTGAAGTAGTACTGTGGACCATTCGGGGGTAAGGGGGATGTGATGTTTTCTGAAGTAGTACTGTGGACCATTCGGGGGTAATGGGGGATGTGATGTTTTCTGAAGTAGTACTGTTGACCATTCGGGTGTAGGGGCATGTGTTTTCTGAAGTAGTACTGTGGACCATTCGGGGGTAAGGAGATGCGTTTTCTGAAGTAGTACTGTGGACCATTCGGGTGTAGGCGGATGTGTTTTCTGAAATAGTATTGTGGACCATTCGGGGGTGGGGGGGGGGGGATGTGAAGTTTTTTGAAGTAGTATTGTGGACCATTCGGGGTTAAGGGGTGTGTGATGCTTTCTGAAGTAGTACTATGGACCATTCGGGGGTAAGGGAGGGGGAATGTGATGTTTTCTGAAGTAGTATTGTGGACCATTTGGGGGTACGGGGATGTGTTTTCTGAAGTAGTATTGTGGACCATTCGGGGGTAGGGGCATGTGTTTTCTGAAGTAGTACTGTGGACCATTCGGGGGTAGGGGGGATGTGATGTTTTCTGAAGTAGTACTGTGGACCATTCGGGTTAGGGGGGGGATGTGATGTTTTCTGAAGTAGTACTGTGGACCATTCGGGGTAGGGGGAATGTGATGTTTTCTGAAGTAGTACTGTGGACCATTCGGGGGTAGGGGTGTGTGTGTGTGTGTGTGTGTGGGGGGGGGGTGATGTTTGCGCCCTCCTCTCCTTTTCCCAATGAAAAATGGGAATGGGAGAAGTAGCGGGGTTGATATCACAACAAAAGAAAAAAAGGAGTAAGATGAAAAAGATTGTGCATCATTTATTGAATTTTTCACATGCTGTTTCTTCTTAATTTTAAAAATCTTGTATTTTTCATCCTTCCAATTTCTTCACGATTTCTTAATGTGCGTGCGAGCGCGCGCTTGTGTGTGTGTGTGTGTGTGTGTGTGTGTGTGTGTGTGTGTGTGTGTGTGTGTGTGTGTGTGTGTGTGTGATTTTCTCGGAGGTAGGGAGGGAAAGGGGCAAGGCAGAGTGAATGGGATGGAAGAGAGGCAGTTGGGACTGCAAATGATCTTTGACAGTGTCAGTAGTGTGTGTGTGTGTGTGTGTGTGTGTGTGTGTGTGTGTGTGTGTGTGTGTGTGTGTGTGTAGTTGTTTTTTTTTTAACATCGCCAATGCTAGGTAATCTTTGCAGATAAAAGCGATGTGCTGTCAATTCTTTGCTATGGCCTACCTTTGGTACGCCATCACAAATATTACAGCAAAACACCATTTGATGAAGGGTACCATTGATGAAGGGTAAAGCAGATTTGGTTACATTTTGCTTGATAATTTATGTCTTATCATAATGTTTTGTAATTGTTGATATGAAAAATGGATCGTGTTGCTGCCAGATCTTTGCAAGGGCCTATCATGGGTACGCCATTGCGAAGATTATTTGTTCAATTTTCGCTGTGGCGTCTCCTTGATACGTCCTTGTAAATATTGGAGCAACACAATGTATTGTGAAGGACTGCTTGATGTACAGCTTTATTTATAATTATGTGAATGGGTGTGTAGACTTGTAGGTGGTGTGTGTGTGTGTGTGTGTGGTGTGTGTGTGTGTGTGTGTGTGTGTGTGTGTGTGTGTGTGTGTGTGTGTGTGTGTGAGTGATTTTCTTTGAGAAAGGGAAAGGGGCGAGGGAGAGTGAATGGGATGGAAGAGCGAGAGAGAGATAGAGAGGGAGAGAGAGAGTGTTGGGTGTGTGTGTGTGTGTGTGTGTGTGTGTGTGTGTGTGTGTGAGAGAGAGAGAGAGAGAGAGAGAGGGGCGAGAGAGTGAATGGGATGGAAGAGAGACGGTTAGGACTACAAATGTTTAGTGTCGGTATGTTTTTGTTTTGTTTTTTTTACATCACCAATGCTAGATAATCTTTGCAGAAAGTGTTGTGCTGTCCAATCTTTGCTATGGCCTACCTTTGGTACGCCATCGACATTATCACAGCAAAACGCCGTATAACGGATATCTGTAACGTAGATTTGGTTACATCTTTTTTAATAATTTATGCCTTATCATAATATGTAATTGTTGATATGAAAAATGGATTGTGTTGCTGCCAGATCTTTGTGAGGGCCTATCATGGGTACGCCATTGCGAAGATTATTTGTTCAATTGTCGCTGTGGCGTTTCCGTCATAGGTCCTTGTACATATTGAAGCAACACAACGTATTGTGAAGTATTGTCTGCAATGCAGCTTTATATGTGTATGGGTGTGTAGACTCACAGGTGTGTGTGTGTGTGTGTGTGTGTGTGTGTGTGTGTGTGTGTGTGTGTGTGTGTGTGTGTGTGTGTTATTTACTGTGAGGGAGGAAGAGGGGCGAACTGAGTGAATTGGATGGAAGA
>JAMYXO010001383.1:25000-30463 GCA_033310375.1 Conus canariensis
GGGGTTTTATTTATATGTGTATGGGTGTGTAGAATTAAGTGTGTGTGTGTGTGTGTGTGTGTGTGTGTGTGTGTGTGTGTGTGTGTGTGTGTTGTGTGTGTGCGTGCGTGCGTGATTTTCTTTGAGGGAGGGAAAGAAGGGGACAAGGGAGAGTGCATGGAATGGAAGAGAGAGGGGGAAAGAGGGTTTGATTTCTTTGAGAGATGGAGGGGCAGTATTGAAGGAGAGTGCATGGAATGGAAGAGAGAGGGGGAAAGAGGGTTCGATTTCTCTGAGAGATGGAGGGACAGTATTGAAGGAGAGTGAATGGGATGGAAGAGAGAGGCTGTTGGGACTGCAAGGGATGATTGATAGTGTCAGAGGTATGATGTGTGTGTGGGTTTGTTAGGTTTTTTTTTTTACATCACCAATGCTAGATAAGCTTGCAGAAGAAAAGTGTTGTGCTCTCCAATCTTTGCTATGGCCTACCTTTGGTATGCCATAGTCAGCATTATAGCGAAACACCGTATGATGAAGGATGTCTGTAAGGCAGATTTGGCTACATCTTTCTTGATAATTTATGTCATTATAATGCTTTGTAATTGTTGATAGGGAGAATGGATCGTGTTGCCTGCCAGATCTTTGCAAGGGCCTATCATGGGTACGCCATTGCGAAGATTATTTGTTCAATTTTCGCTGTGGCGTCTCCATGATACGTCCTTGTAAATATCGAAGCAACACAACGTATTGTGAAGGACTGCTTGATATGGGGTTTTATTTATATATGTATGGGTGTGTAGACTCACAGTGTGTGTGTGTGTGTGTGTGTGTGTGTGTGTGTGTGTGTGTGTGGTGTGTGTGTGTGTGATATTTTCTTCGAGCGACGGGGGGAAGGGGCGAGGGAGAGTGAATGGGATGGAAGAGTGGTTGTTAGGACTGGAAATGATCTTTGGTATGTGTTGTTGGTTTTATATATCAATGGTAGATGATATTTGCAGAAAAAAGTGTTCTGCTATCCATTCTTTCCTATGACCTATCGTTCGTACGCTATCGTACATATTACAGAGAAACGCCATATGATGAAGGGGGGCTGTAAAGCACATATTACAGAGAAACACCATATGATGAAGGGGGGCTGTAAAGCACATATTACAGAGAAACACCACATGATGAAGGGGGCTGTAAAGCACATATTACAGAGAAACACCATATGATGAAGGGGGGCTGTAAAGCACATATTACAGAGAAACACCATATGATGAAGGGGGGGGCTGTAAAGCACATATTACAGAGAAACACCATATGATGAAGGGGGGCTGTAAAGCACATATTACAGAGAAACGCCACATGATGAAGGGGGGCTGTAAAGCAGGTTTGGTTACATCTTACTGACAATCCATTCCTTGTTAATATCTATGATTTGTAACTCTTTATATAAAAATCGATCGTGTTGCTGCCAGATCTGTTCAAGGGCTTATCATGGGTACGCCATTGCGAAGATTACTTGTTCAATTTTCGCTGTGGCGTCTCCTTGATACGTCCTCGTAAACATCAGAGTAACATAACGTATTGTGAAGGACTGCTTGATATGGCGTTTTATTTACATGTGTGTGGGTGTGTAGCTTTATAGGTGTGTGTGCGTGTGTGTGTGTGTGTGTGTGGTGTGTGTGTGTGTGTGTGTGTGTGTGTGTGTGTGTGTGTGTGTGTGTGTGTGTAAGGGAGAGAGTGAATGGGATGGAAGAAGGAGAGCGTGTGTGGTGTGTGCGTGTGGTGTGTGTGTGTGTGTGAGAGAGAGAGAGAGAGAGGAGAGAGAGAGAGAGAGAGAGAGAGAGAGAGAGAGAGTGTGTGAGTGAGTGATATTCTTTGAGGGACGGGGAGAAAGCGGCGAGGGAATGTGCGATCTGTCCCTGGGGTGGAAGAAGAAGCTGAAGAAATTTTTATAAATGCGTTTCTGTGTCAAATTTTAAAGGGGACCATCCCGGGAAATTCAAAAAGTTGTTCCCCCCGTGGAAAAAGGAATGCGAGATTCCGAAAATAAAGATTGGAGGGGAAAAGTTCTTTTTTTGAGGTGAAGGTTAGTGGAGGCCAGGGGCTCCCTTTGGCTGGATTATGCCAGAAAAGGGGGGTTAACGATTTGCGAACCCGGGCCCTGGGTGATGAAAGGGGGCAGCTCCTTACCCTGGGAAGAAAATTTACAGAATTGTTGTCCTCGGTTTTGGTCGGCTTACTTCTTGAACCCTCCGTTGAGGTTTTGTTCCGAAATGCAATAGTGTTCCTCCAGCAGTGTACAACGGTTCCGCCCCCGTGGTGGGGAAAAAAGTGTTTAAGGGTTTTTACCAAAAAGCTGTGGATCAGAGGGGCAGGGGTGAAGGATCGGAGGAAAGAGAAGTTCCCCCCGCTCAAGGCCCTAACCCGCGTCCCAGAAGGCCCCAGTGAGGAGCTTCCCTTTTCGGACCCGGGCCCCTAGGGGGAAAAACTCGAAGTAGGTATTTTTGGTTTCAGCAGGTTTCCGTTTCCGTAAGAGCAAAATTTCCCAAACTGGCAACAAAAAACTTAGAAAATTTTAGGAGATGGTTTGACCTTGTCTTGAAAAACCGTTTTTTGTTCTTTGGGGACAGTGAAGTTTTTGGAGAAGAGGGTGAAGTTTCTTTTAACCAACCCAACCTGGACATACTCCAGTGGAAAATAAGGGGAGTTTTTAAAACAAATTGTGGGACCCTTGGGGTATTAAATTTCCCGGTATAGGGTCTTCGGTTTAAAAACTCTTCGGAAACCCTTTTTTAATGGGAAGTAAGAAGCAAGAGTTTGGTTTTCCCGGGTTACTCCCGCCAGCTTTGCGATTTTCAAGGAGAGGCTTTTTTTATTTTTTATAATTTGGTCCCCCTACCGAAATTTCCCTTCAGGCCCGGGTTGGAGGGGAAATGGCAGCTCGTATCTCGTTTTAAAAAAGGTCGTTACGATAAGTTGTTTGTTCTGTCTCCTTTCTGTGATTTTGAAGGTCGTTGGATGGTTTAATTTCTAGCTCCCTCGCCCAAATTTTTTTTATTGGGGGGGACTTGAATGGCCCTTCTCCCAGTGGGGAAGAAAATGCCCCAAATTTCAAGGGGAAAATTTTTTGAGGAATTTTTTTTATTGGCAAAGTCTCTTTTCTTCTGAATTCAGGCCCCGACCCTTTTTTTCTCCCTTTTGGGTTTTTTGACTCACTTGGATTTGTCCTTTCCCATTCCTTATTTTTGGATTAGGTGGGAGGTTCATTCGGGTAAGCGGGGGGTGTCACTTTCCCCATTTTTTTTTATTTTACAAAGAAATGCCGGAGTCCCCTCGGGAAACCTGGGTTTCGTCGAGTTGGAGTCTTTACCCGCAAAAGATTTTAAATAAGGGGCCTTGTCTGTTGCGGGTTTGATGTCCTGTTTTTTCAGTTCACTTTAAAAGGTTGTAGAGAGTGCAAGGAAGTATTCCCCGTCCCCGGTAAAACCAAAAAATGTTGGGCCCCTTGGTATGATAAAGAGGCCAAAAAATTTGGGGTAAGAGAAAAGGTGGTCCAAAAACTTTTTGTGGTTTCCCAGGTGGGGAAAAAAAGTTAAACTAGGGGTGTGGGCTAAAGGGGCGGTATACTTTTAAATGGGAAAAAATTTGGAAAAAATTTTGTTCAAAAACGTCCCTTTAAGGCCAAATTAAGGAAAGTCTGGCCCCAATCCGTAAGATTAAGGGAAAGCGGAACCCTCAGTTTTAAAATGTTTGCCAAATAAATGGATCGATTATTCTAATAAAAAGGAGGTTGTAATTTTTACGTTACTATCCAACAAAAAACGTCCGCGATCCTTTTGCAAGGAATTCCCGCGTATCAAAAGAACAGCAGAGTCAAAATCTTGTTCCTTCGGCCGATGTTTGAGGATTCCAAAAACCCTTTTCAGCATGGAAGAGTTAAAGGGGCGCCCTTTTGAAAGCCCAAAAACCCAGTCCCGGCCGATGACATTATTATCAATTTATTCAACCTTTGCCAGCGAGGGTTTAAAGGTGGTTGTTCTGTTTAATCTGTTTTGGGGTTCCCGGGTTTTTCCCCTTCTTGGAGAGAGGGGTTTTTTTCCCTACCTAAACCCGGGAAAGACTTGGCCCCTAAAACTATCCCCTTACCTCATGTTGTTATGTAAAACAGGAGGAATGGTATTTTCTGATTTTTATGGAGTTGAATTTTGGGGGGTTAGTTTTTCCCCAGTGTGGATTTGGAAAAGCAGTACTATGTCCCCGGTTGATATGAGTCTTTTTTTGGAAGTTTGTTAAATGGAGCATGTGTTTTATTTTTTTGATTTAAAAAAAGTTAGACAAAATGGGGCATGGTTTCCAGGTTTGAGGATTGATTTAAAAGGAAATTTCCCCTGTTTATTGAAATTTTTTTGAAAACGGATTTCGGTTAGGCTTCATTGCCTTTTGGACCTTTTGAGAGGGATGGGTGTTCGGGTAGACCCTTTTTCTCCCTTCTGTTCAAATTCAAGAAAATAACATGTCAGTGTAAATTCGGAATTGATAGTTTTATTTGTTGATGACTTCTCCATTTGCAAGGGGAAAAACTTGGCTCAGGAGCGAATTCAGTTGTGTTTTAATTTTTGGTTAAACAGTGGGTTTGAAATGGTTTAATTTTTTAGATAAGACAGAGGTGCTTTTCCATGGAAAAAGTTAGGTTTAGAAAGTTCGTTAATGGTCAAAATTAAATTTAAAAAGTGTTTTTGGGGGTTATTTTAAAAGTTTTTTTTTGCTCCAATTTGTAATTAAAAAAATTTGGGGTTTGAAGTTTTGAAGGGTTTTTTAAAAGATTGGGGGAGAAAGGAACTTTGTTGGATTTATGGGTTTGGAGGCCCCAAAATGATTATTTTTGTTATATTTGGTTTAGAAAATTTTTCCCCAAAATTTTATCCCAAATTTATATAAGGCTGCGGGTTGCTCGGGGTTTCAATTAAAAAAAAGATTTGTTTTTTGAATTGGTGAACCCCCTTTGGGGTAAGGAGGTTTTGTCTTTCATGAATTCTATTGAAATGGGGTATCAGAAAACCCCGTTGTATTTTGAACCGCCTTTTTAGGCCAAATATGATCAAAGCCAAATGAGATTTTCCCCCTTTGGGGTTTGTATTTTGCCCCCCTTGGGGAGTGGATTGACCTTGATGTGTTTAGGGCCTTTTCGATGATGTACCCCCCTGGGGAAAGTCCCTCCCGGTTAATTAATTTAATCAATTCGAAGGGGGTAGGTGTGCTATAAAAAATTTTTTTGGGAATTGAATTTATCGATTTTTCAAGTTTTTACAGAAAGGTTCTAAAAAATGGAGGGCTGCAGTCCTTGTGTGTGTAAAAATTTTAGAAATACTTTTTTAAGTTGCGGGATTTGGGGTTTATCTTAATGAGGCTTTAAAATTTGGTATGCGGTGTAGGTGATCAAAGATTTTCCCATTTTATGGATTCATTTTGGATTGTGGGTCATGCAAAAAAATATTT
>JAMYXO010001384.1:0-25000 GCA_033310375.1 Conus canariensis
GTATCCCAGTACGGATTTAGACACTAATTGTAAGCTTTTGGTTTTGCGAATTCGTTTTTAAAAAAAAATGAAAGAAAGAACAGAAAAAAGAAGAGAACCAACAAATATAATTATGATGATAATACTGGCACATACTTTTGACGACTGCTTTCCGAACTTAACACTTGAGAGGAAACGGGGTTTAAGACGGGAAGTTGAAGACCCGGGTGGGGAAAGGGAGAAGGGGGAGGGGAGGGCGGAATATGCACCCTCACAAATGGATGCTAAATTAATGGTGCAATTTGTGCGTTGAGAAAATTAATGAGTGAAATTTGTACGTTGAGAAAATTAATGAGTGCAATTTGTCGTTAGAAATTTAATGAGTGCAATTTGTACGTTGAGAGGATGGTGTGGAATGCGCGGGTTGAAAATGCATGGTCGGGTTGTGTGTGTGTTTGGGGTGTTGTGTGTGTGTGGTGTGTGTGTGTGTGTTTTTGTGTGGTGTGTTTGTATTGTGTGAGGTGCGGGGTGTATGTTTTACATGCGTTGTGTGAATTTTGTATGTGTTGTACGTGTGTATGTGTTACATGTGTTTGTGTGTGTGTGTTGTGGGGTGTGTGTGTGTGTGGTGTGTGTGTGTGTTGTCTGTCTGTCTGTCTGTCTGTCTGTCTGTGTTTGTGATTGTACTCCCAGGAAGGCAGCCCCCCTGTCGTCGGTGGATCCTTTTTGTTTGTATCCAGCATCCAGTCTAAAATTAAACCGTTCATAACTACAGAGTCTTAGGACGACAGCAGACCTCCACCAAGATTGAACTGATCCTCCTCAATGGTCATTGACGGGAAGTAAATCGTAGGAACGGACTTGAAAAGAGTCACCTCCCTTCCACTTTGCTTGGTATGATGGGGGAAGACATCAACGATTGTATTACTAAAAAGCTTCAATATTCCATGAAAATATATTACTTGACGACAGTTATGGATTCGCTAACGATAAAACTTCAGAGTTCTTTGTTCAGTGGAAAATTTTAATTCAGTTTACATTATTTTTACACACCACTTTTTTTTTTGGCTGTCCATTTACAGCCATGCCCTGCTTGGCCCGCGACAGTCACGTCACCGGAAAATCCACAGAGAGCAGTTGGTGTGAAGTCGTCAAGAGGTAACCTACCAGAGGAGACTCTGCATTTACTACCAAGTCATATTGGTGGGGTTCTGTGGCCCTGTAGGACACCATCCTCTAAGCCCTCCACTGACGACAGTCAATGCGTAGTCGCGGAGGCCAAGCTTGAACGAGTGCACCCCCTCTGGAGAGCGCTACTACGTCTCTCAAACAACTCCCCCCCCCCACCCTACCCCCATCCCCCAACCCCCACCCCCCAAAAAATGCCAATACCGGTGACTTCTTCCCAGGGAACCACCAAGGGCAGAGAAAAAAAAGTCAAAATGGAGGTCACCATGAGATCGGGGCAAAAGGGAAACCACAGAATCTGAAACTGGGTTTTTTTTGTTTTGTTTGTTTGTTTTTCAGTGCTGATCGATGAGGATGATGGAAATGATACTTGGAGTTATGTTTAGGTCAGAACTACATGACAGGAAATTATTCTGCAAGCTTACGTTCATAATATACCCCTGCGTTTAAGCAGGGCCGAGAGATACAGACACCTGCAGTGTTGGGTCAGGAAATTTAAGCGACGCTCTCGGGATATGCATGACTTATTTGGATGAAACTTGACTGTGTAGTTCCAATCTTCACAACTGAAGTCACAGCAAACTCAATTATTGTTACAAGCCGGGCAGGCAGGAAAACAGTACAGATAACCGACTGTGGCGAGAATCGAACCCACGACCTCCCCAGCTTCAGTCGCAACGCTGACCACCGCGCCATGGTGCTTCTATTTGTAAATTTAATTTTTGCTAAAAGGTTCGTAGCCCCGGGGTTTTATGCCGGTCCACATCCAGACCCACGTAACCAAGATTGAAGGGGATCCTTCCTTGGTCACTCTCCACCGTGCAAAAAGGTTCCCTTTTCAAAATCCCAGCAAGGGGGCCCCCGGCCTTTGGTTATACACTTCCTGAGAGACAAACAGATGACCAAAAAGGGTTTTTTACAAGGAAAATTTGTCCTTTTTCACCTCCCCCAAAAATTTCTTCGTTTCATCCCGGGGGGGTTTTTCCCTTCCCAGGGCCCCCCGGGAAACCTCAGAGTAACGTTTTAAACCCAAAAAATGACGCTTGATTCCCCCCCAAAAATATTGGGGGTTCAGGGGGAAAAAAAAGACGGTACATGATCAAAAAAAAAGTTTATCCTTTTCGATCTTGGGCATTTCTTTATTTTATCGAAAACGCAAATTTTAATTATAAACTTTTAAAGGGAGGGTTTTTGGGACAACAGGGTGTTTAAACGTTTTTGGGGTTGTTCGCTAAAGTTTGCCTAGTCGGAACGTTTTTTTAACACACACACCCCTTTACCCCCCCAAACACCTCTTCCCCCTCTTTCCTCTCTCTTCTCTAACTGTGAATCTTTGTATGGACACACTTCTTTTTTTGGCCCTTTTCCTTAACAAAGGGATTTAAATAAAATTGGGACCTATTTAAAGTCGCTGAATAGGGGAACGTTTTTAAAAAGGGGTGAAAACCTGCTTTTTGTCTATTAAAAATAAAAGGGAAAAAAAATCTCACAAAAAACTATCCCCGGGTTTTTTAAAGCCAAAAAAGGGCCCTTGGTTCGTGAAACCCGCCGCCTGATGAAAACCTGGTAATTCGGATAAAACCCGATTTTTTTTGCAAAAGAAATTTTTGCTGGAAAAGGATTCAAAAATGTGTTGCTTTTCCTTCCACTTTTTTTGTTTCTTGTTGAAATTTTTTTGTTGCTCTTTTTTTTCTTTTTTAAATTTTCTTTTTGGGTTTGGGTTTTGGGTTTCTTTTTTTTTGGTTTTGCTTTCCCTTTTGATGACTCAACGTGTCTGGCACACCACACACACACAAACACACACACACACACACACACACACCACCACACACCCCCACGCCACAAAACACACAGAGGGAACGAAAAGGCCCAGACAGAGACAGATAAAAAACCGGAGTGCTCGCGGCATTTGTGTGTGTGTTGTGTGTGTGATGTGTGTGTTTTGTGTGTGTGTGTGTGTGTTGGTGTGGGGATAAACCCGCATTTTTAAATTAACGATTTGACGGCAGATGCCCCGGCCGGTTCCCTAAATGATTGCGGGCCCACCGTGGCCATATCCAGGGGCCCGGAAGCCAGGTACCGTTTTATCTCCCAGCCCCCCCCCTCGAAAAACCCAACCTTTAAGTATGAGCCATCGGGGATCCCAACGGCGGAAGTTAGAAAATAAATTGGCGGCCCCCCGACCCTTTATTTCACCTGTATTTTCGTTGGGGCGCACTTTTTAATTTAGTTTTAATTACGTTTTGTTCTGTTGAACTCTTAGATACGGGTTTAAATTTTTTTTGGGTTTTTGCTGTTTTAAACATTTAAAGGGCCTGATCTAAATTTTCAATTACTATAAAAAAAAAATTTTTATTGCCATGCACTGATTTTAATTGATGTATCGACTTCTTCTTTGGAAAATTTATTTTCTCCAGAAAAAAAAAAAAAAAAAAAAAAAAAGCAAAAAAGATTTTTCTCCTGTATCTGCATGTGGCTTTTTTTTGGTTTTTGGTTGTTTATGGGGTTTTTTTTTGGGTTTTTTTTGTTTTGGTGCCCAACTTTGTTGATTTTGTTTTTTTTCGGGGAGGCGGGGGGGGGGGGGGAGGTGGGGGGGGGGGGCAGGGGGCTTTTTCCTCAATTGTTAAGTTTTTTCCTTTATTTCGGGGTTTTTTCCAAGCGGGTTCAGTTGAGGGGCTTTTTGACGGTTTCCCTATTTTGCTTGTATTTTTTTTGTTCAAAATTTTTCTCAAGAAATTTTTTTTCAAATTTCATATTTTTTTTCTGTTGTTTTTTGGGTTTGAGGATTTTTTTTTCACTGTTTTGGCCCCTTTTTACTTTTCAAACTTTATTTTTGTTTTTTTTAATTATCAGGGGAAAAAGGGTTTTAAATTTTACATGATTGTTTTTGAATAAATTTTCCCAGGGGAAAACCCAATTTTTTTTTTTTCAAGAAAAAAATTAATGGAAAAAAGAGAGAGGGGGGGTTTTTTTGGGTGAATGTGAAACGTGGATTTTTTTTTTGTTTAGTGTTTTTGGGGGTTTTTGTAAAAAGGGTTTTTTTGTTGATTTTTTTTGTTTTTGGTTTTTTGGGGGAGGGGGGGGGAGGGGGGCTTCTTCCCCAAATTTTTTTAAAGCTGTCCTTTTCTTTTTTTCCAGGGGTCAGTTGACAGGCTTTTTTGGGTTGGTTGTCCATCGTGGACTTTTGTTGCGGGTTACAATCTGTGCCCCAATTTTTACACCGCATCCGCCCAAACCCCTCCTCCACCCTCATTTCCTTCCCCATCCCCCCCCCCCTTAACCCCCCAACCGTTCCTTTTTATCAGGCCCCTTTCCCACACCCCTTCCTTCCCCCCCCTTTCGCAAAAACCTGACCCCCACACCCATCCCCGGTTGTTTTTTTTTTTTTCTTACAAATTTCGGTTACAATTCGGGGTTTTTTAAATCTTTTAAAATTTCACACATCTTAGTCCCCCCATCCCCCATTCCTTCTTCCCGGGTTTGGGGGCCCTTTCCCTCACAAGGTCTTTCCCATCCCCACCCCCCCAAACCCCCCTTTCCCCCCCCCCCCCCCCCCCCCCCCGTGCCCTCTCCCTCGCCCCCCTCCCCAAGTCTTTCCCAGGTTTTGGATAATTTTCCCATTGGGGGTTTTTAATACCCCCTTGAGGATCATCCCCTTTTTCAAATGTCTCCCCCTAACCCTGATCCCCCCCTCCCCCCCCCCCCCCCCCCCCCCCCCCTTCTCAACTTCATTGTCGGGTTTTTTTGGGACCGGACTTACGTCCCTTCTTAATCACAAGTTGTTAAATATCTGTCCCTCCTTGCCCCCATCCCCCCTGCCTGAGTCCCCAATACGTATCAAAGCTAACAAATCCGCCCCTTTAAATCTGTGATATAGGCTGTGTTTACATTGGGAAGGGGTTTAGTTTGTCAGTAAAAACGTATATGGCTTTTTTCATGTTCCCTTTTTGTTTTTTCAACTTGTGAGGGAAAATAAAGCAACATCTTTTTGTGCCCTCCCTTAAAAATTTTTTGGGTACGGGGTTTTGTGTGTTGGGGTGTTGTGGGGTTGTGTGTGTGGGTTTTGTTGTGTGGGGTTGTGGGGTGTGTGTGTGGGGCCCGGGGAAATTGTTTTCTTATTTATCTCTTTTTCCCCTTTTTGTGACACTCTCCCCTCTCTCTCTCTCTCTCTCCCCTCTCTTTTTCTCTTTTTTCTCTGGGTTTCCCCCTATCTGTCTCTTTTCCTCTTTTCCCCTCCCCCCCAATCTCTCTTTTTCCCCTGTATCTCTCTCTCTCTCCCCTCTCTCTCTCTCTCCCCTCCCCTCTCTCTCACTGTCCCCCCATCTCTCTTTTTCTCTCTCTCTCCCCTCTCCCCCTTTTGGGTCCCCCCCCCTCTTCTTTTTCCCTGTCTCTCTTCTCTCTCCTCTCTCTCTCTCCCCTCTCTCTCCCCTCCCCTCTCTCTCTCTTCTCTGTGTGTGTTTGTGTGTGTGGTGTGTGTTTTGTGTGAAAAATGGGACCATTTTTCACAAAAGGGAAAAAAAAAATGGGCTCCCATGAAGGGAAAGGAGACTTTTTCTCCAACATGCCCCTAGATGCCAGCTCCCTTCCCCTCCCCTACCCCCACCTCTCCCCAAACAGGTCCTAATGCCCCAGCCCCCTTTTCCCCCCCTACTCCCACCTCTTTTCCCCCATGCCCTAGCTATCCAGCCCCCTTCCCCCCCCCTTCCTCCCCTCTCTCCAACATGCCCCAAGCTTGCCCCAGCCCCCCCCCCTCCCCCTTACCCCCCACCTCTCTCCAACATGTCCTGATGTCAAAACCCCCTTCCCCTCCCCTATCCCACCTCTCCCCAAACATGTCCTAGGGGGTCCCCCCCCTTCCCCCTTTCCCCTACCTCCACCCCTCCCAACACCCCCTTGGAATTGTCAAACCCCCCTTCCCCTCCCTACTCCCACCTCCCCCAAATTTTTGTCCAAGCTGTCCACCCCCTTTCCCCCCCCCAAACCCCCACCTCTTTTCCAACATGTCCTAGGGGCCCCCCCCCCTTTGCCCCCCCCTATCCCACCTCTCCCCAACATGTCCAAAGCCGTCCACCCCCTTCCCCCCCCCAACCCCCCACCCTCCCAACATGTCCTAGTTTGTCCGCCCCCTTCCCCTCCCCTACCCCCCACCCTCTCCAACGTCCTAGCGGGCCACCCCCCTTTCCCCCTCCCCAAATTCCCACCTCTCCCCCAACTTGTCCTAGCTGCCCCCCCCCCTTCCCCCTCCCCAAACCCCACCCCTCTCCAACATGCCCTGGGCCCGTCCACCCCCCCCCTCCCCTCCCTCCCACCCTCTCCAAAAAGGCCCTAGCGGGCCAAACCCCCTTCCCCCCCCCCTACCCCACCTCTCTCCAACTTGTCCTAGTTTCCCCCCCCCCCTTCCCCCCCCCCTTTCTCCCACCTCTCTCCAAAAATCCCCCTGGCTGCCCACCCCCTTCCCCCCCCTTTACCCCCACCTCTCCCCAAACAGGGCCCCTAGCTGCCCCCCCCCCTTCCCTTTCCCCTACACTCACCTCCTCCAACTTTCCCGGCTGTCCAGCCCCCTTCCCGTTCCCCTTTCTCCCCCCCCTTTTCCTCCCCGGGGGGTCTGTACAGCTGGCCACACGGTGGACCCGGTCGGGAATTTTTTCAGGTGAAAAATCTGTTGGAATTTTATCCTTATTCCCTGAACCCCTGTCCCATTGGGGTTTGGGGGTATTCCTTAGCCTGCCATCTTTTGGGGACAACCCCCCAAAGCGCCCTTTTGTTATTTCCCTGAGGGGGAAGATGATGTTTTTTAAACCAGCCCCGGGGGCCCTCTTCCGTACTACATTTTCAGAATCCACAGCATGAACATGCCAAGAAAGGGAAACGGGGGCCATAAAAGTCCTAGAGAACAGAAAAAGGGGGGGGTCTGGCTCATCCGGCTCCGCCCGCCCCAAACCGGGTTTCAACCCGGGTTTTCGCTGCTGCTCCCCCCCGGGAAATACCCGGGACCCCCCCTTTTAAACTGTTCCCCTCTTACAAACATACATAATGTTTTGGTTTATCTGTTTTTAAACAAAATTTAAAAAATTTTTTTCGGATTTTAGTTTTTTTTTAATCCTTTGTTTTTCTAGAGTACTTCAAAAAACATCATTCTCCCCCCATCATTAAATCAAAAGATCCCTACTTTCATTTTAAAAAAAACTAAAAGTTTTTAAATTCCCTTTTGGAAGCCCTTTTTTAAAACGGTTTTATTTTTGCTTAGAACCCATACGTTTTACCCCTGCGTGTCCCCGGCAAAAAGCTTTTTTGATAAGCGTTTTTTTTTTTTGGACAATTTTTTTCTGCGGGGAACAATATCTATAAAAAAAATGTCTGAGTTCCTTCAAACTTTTTAAAAAGGGAAATGTTCTAAACACTCACCCCATTTAAATTGCTGGGGTAACCCTAAAAAAATTTTCATCTTCTGCCATATAAACATTCGATCGCGATATTAAAAAAATTTTTTTTTTCCACTTAAAGGTTGTGCAGAAAATTACTATATGCCCCCCAAAAATTTTAAAACCCCATAAACTGTTTGTAATGGGGTTCAAAGACGAATATTTTTTTTTCCAAAACCAGTTGTCCACAAATAATGAACAATGGGGGTTTTTTTGTCAAAAAAGTTTAATGCCCCAAATTTTTTAAAACAAAATTTTAAATTTCTAATCCAGTTATTGTTTTTATCATACCTCTGTCAAAACTTGTTCATATAAAAAAACCCAAAAAGGCCCAAATGGTAAGTTTTAACCGGTTCAGTTCTGAAAGACCCTTTTTCTATTTAACTAAAAATTAATTTTGTTGCTTTTTTGTCATGACCAAAATATCCTCGCCATTGTAAAACAACGACAAAAAATTTTTAAGGGTTTGCCCAACGCTAAGTTTTCCCAGTAATAAAAATTTTCCCTTTAAAAGTTGCCCATTTGCCCCCAGGCTCCATTTCTCGCCTCATCTTTTAAGACGGGAAATTTTTAAAAATATCATTGTGAACGTGTCTCCAAATTTTGTGCGGGGAAAGAAAGAAATTTTTGTAAAAAAGCTTTTTAAAAAACCGGATTTCTTCTGTGGGGGATTTTACGTTTGTCCCCAAACGGCTTATTTCGATCTTTTTCCCGATTTTTTTGGTCCGGGGGCCCTAAGACTTACATGAAAAGGGGCCAGAGTTCAATGTTTTTTTTTTCTAAATTTTTTTGGATGTAAAAAAAAAGGGAAAAGGGGCTTAAGAATTAAAATTTTATGTCCCTTTCTAAATATGGTTCTAAGTCCCTTTTGGGTTGCCCTTTTTCGAACTATTTTATTTTCCCAATAAACCCGCATTATTGGGCTTCAACATTGCGTAGTTTTTTCTAGTTTAGGCCCCCTTTTTGGGTTCGCTAACCTCTTTGCGTTAAAATTAACCTCTTTAGTGTACCAAAACCATACAAAGGGGCCTTCTCACCTTTTTGTTCAAAGCCTCAAGTCTGAAAGGGTTTTTTAATTCAAAATTTTACACACCTCTCAGGCGTTTAATGTAACCCCCTGATTTTCGGCCCACGAGACATCTTTTTTAGTACCCCTTTAAATTATTTTTTTTCTAAAAAATTTTTCAGGTTATCTATTTCCGACTTTCCCGGGTTTTATCTGTGATCTTTATATTAAATGTTTCTGCCCCCTCCCACAAGCTAAATTTTTTTAAACTTAAATTGGGGAAATTTTTTAAAATTTTCATAATCGCAATATGCAGTTTCCCCCCTAAAGGAAGAGCTTTTTTAAAAAAAAGTTGGGGGCCTTTCCCATCATATAATTTTTTTCATCAGGGGCTCCTCGTCCAAATGAACATGAGTAATGAATGTAATGCAAGATCGAGGGGAAAATTTTTTCCCCAAAGTAGTTTCGTCTGGGGGAAACTAAAATCTATGTTTGTCAGTTGCAAAGCCTAACATTTTTAGCTAGCTCTTACATAAAAAAGGAAATTGGGTCTACTTTTTCTTCAGGTTTGTTTGAAAACTTTTTTTTTAAAATTTTTGGGCATTTTTTAAGTTTGAAAATTTAAATGTCGAAAATTTCCCTTTTCTTTTTTTAAGCGAGAAAAAAAAACCCCTAATAAACCTTTAGGGTTTTTTTTTCTGGCTAACTAATTTTTTTCTATTATAAAATTTTTTTTAAATTTTAAAATTTTTTCCCCTTTTATTTTTATATTAAACCTTTTTGGGCTTTGAAAAAAATTTTTTTTGGGGGGGGCCCCTTTTGGGGGCCCCATTTATTTTAAAATTTGCCTTTTTTAAAAAAAAGGGGAAACTGTTCCCTTTAGTTTTTTTGGGGTTTCAAAAATTTTTTAAAAAAAATTTTAAAAAAAAAGGGGGGCATTCAAATATAAATAAAAGCCCCAAAAAATTTTGTTGGGGGGCCCTTTCAATCCTTTAAAAAAAAAAAACTGAAACCCTCAAAAATTTTGGGGAATCAGACGGGGACCCCTTTTTAATAAAAGGTTAGAACCCCTTTTGGGAACGTTATTTTAAAACCCCCCAAAAAAAAAAAGGAACATCCAAAGTTTTGGGGGCGGGGGCACCCCATGCAGTTTTTTCAGGGAAAATTTAAAAATTTGGGTGTGGGGTTTTTTGGGATAACGGGGTGTGGAGGGGTCGAAGGGGGGATCTTTTTAAATTTTATCCGGGTTTTCCCTTTGGGGAGGTCAGTGTTTTAGATTTCTTTTTTTTTTAACCTTTCCCGAAAGTATTTTGTCTGAAAAGCAACGCCTTTCCCAAAAGGGGCAAAATTTTAACCCCCCCTTTAAAACCCCAGAAAAAATTTTCAAGGTTTTTTAAAAAGGAAATTTTAAAAGAAATTTAAAATTTTGGGCCCCAAAAAACGACTTTAGACAAAATTTGGGTTTAAAACTTTTGGGTTTGGGGACCCTTTTTTTTTGGGGGGGGGGCACCAAAAATTTTTAAAATGGGTTCAACCCCCCCTTAAAACATTTTCTCTTTTTGGCACAACTGTTCACCTGGGGGGCCAAAAGAGCAAGAGCAAAAGTAATAGCCACCCACCGTGTACTTATTGAAAATCCAAAGGCTGTTTTTAACGCTCGCTAAAGTGTTTCCCCTTGCTTTTAAAAACCGTGTTCGTATTCGTTTGCTAGCGTCTTGTTTTAATACAAAATTTTTTTGATGGTTTCTCTTTTTTGGGTTCGCTAAAGTTCGTAATTGTTCTCGGTTATTAGACCACTTCTAGTTTTGGCTGATCTCTTTTGGTTAAAAGGATCTTTTAGTCTTTTGTTATTCTTTTTTTAAAACATCATGGCCTAATTTTGGAGTCGTCACCTAAAATATTTTTTTTTTTTCCTTTTTAAAGGGCCATCTAGTTACCCAGTTTGAAAAAAAATTTTGTTTGTTAATTCCCCCCTTGATGCTTTTAAAGCATGATCAAGGGCCGTTATTTCTTTCATGGTAGCGGCGGATGTGCATAGTTTTTAATGCTTTTTTCTTCGAAAAACTGGTTTCTGCTTCTATTTTTGTATTTTTTTCGTCTGCTGTTTGTTTTAAATCTTTCAAGGTTTCTATTTTTTTTGCATTTGGTTTTTTTTTGGGATTCTTTTTAGTGTTTTTAAGTTTAGCAACTGTTTCCCCTATCAAATTTTTGGGTTTTAAGAAAACCCAAAGGGCGATTTTGATCGCCACACTGGGCCTTTGTCAAATTGTACTCTTAGCTAAAAACTTGTTGGTCGGGTTTTAGTTGAAAGCTAAAAAAAGGTTTGGGCCTTGGCCCGTCTCCACAAAAAAATGGTCTTTTTTTACTTAAAATCATTGGGGTCTTTTAAATTCGGGGGTTTTTGGGCCTAAACTTTGATAAAATGTTTTTGACCTTATTTTTGTTAATTCACGCCGCAATGGGGGGCAATGGATGGGGCAAAGGAGTCATTTCATCTTTGTTTCCCCAGGTAAAAAAACATCATAATCTTTAAAATGCCTCCCATGTTTTAAAAATAATTAATTTTTTATTTTGTTTTATAAAAAAAAATTCACAAGCAGGGGGCCCAAATTTCCTTGCCCCGCATAAAAAGACTGAAAGACCCCTTTTGGGCCCGTAAAAGGGAAAAAATAAACAGAATATTTTTTTCCAAAAACCATTTTACAAATTAAATTCGATCAAATTTTTAATTTTAAAATTTTCCAGACCTGGGGCAGTTTAAAGTGATTGTCCCGGGATCTGAAAGGCTTACTTTAAAAATAGAACTCGAATCAGCAACGGGACACAAGCGGGCAGTTTTCAGAACCCTGGGGGGGAAAACGTTAAGAAAATTTCTAAAAAATTTGGAGGGGCAAAAAAATATTTTCTTTACACAATGCGGGACATATTTCAAATTTTCTTTTTTGGATCTAGGGCAAACCCCGATAATGAAAGGGCCGATCTTGCTTTTCAAGGAATCGAAAATAACGAACCCACAAAAACCCCGAAAAAGACCCGGCCGCAAACCGGGCCCCAAAAAGGGAAAAAAGAAAAAAATTTTTTTTGCAAAAGGAAAATCGCTTTTAAAAATCCCTAATTTTGGTTGAAAAAGCCCCTGCCCCCTTTTTAAAAAAGGAGCCTTAAAAGCCCGTTTGTCAAAAAACCCCAAACTTTTTAATAAATACAAGTGTTTTAAAACCTCTACAAAACACTGACGCAAAGTTCCCCATTTTCGACCCCCTTTTGGGGGTTTGCCCCTTGTTAGCAACCCAAACTTACCCAAGGTTTTGGCAAAAAAAACCCAGTCAAAATTACAATATATTACGAAAGGGGGGATTATCATACAAAATATCCAAAAGCGGGGCCCGACGCTAAAGGGGAACTTTATTTAAAAAGGGGCCACACAAGACCCTTTAAAAGGTTTTTTTTATTGCTGTGGGAAGAGAAAAACCCATTCAAAAGACAAAGTGAAAATTTTTCAATCCAAAAAAATCCCAAAAAGTACAATGTTAAATTGAGGGTAGTCCTAACCAAGTCAAGGGTAGGGGCCTTAAACCTTATCAAAAAATTTTGATGAAAATAAAAAAATTTTTGGGGGCCCGGGGGTCTAGAAGTCCAACATAGCCCTTTTTGCCCTAAAAAATCTACATCTTCACAGTGTTAGACTTAAAGGAATTTTTAACAACAAAAATAGGGGTTTTAAGGATTGACCAAAAGGAAACAGAGGATAATCAGGGGCATGGGAGGGGGAAAACCAGTTAAAGACGTAAAAAAACTTTCAAATTGATAAAAAAAAAAGGGGAGTGAAAAAACCAAAAAAAGGGCCCTTTTGGTTTTTAATATATGATGCGCAGCGGAATATTCAAATAACAGATTAAAAGATACCAAATAAAAAATTAAAATTTTTTTTTTAAAAAAAAAAGCAGTATGTTCATTTTTACCCAAAAGTCCCCAAAGAAGAATAGTAGGCAACTCTGTTGCGTAAAACAAAAAATTTTTCGTTTAAACCCAAAACTTTACCCAAATGAAACCCAAGAACTAACCCGGGATTTCCCAAAATTTACAACAAAAAAACGGGGGTTTTCTGCTGCCTTTAATGCTTTTCCCAAAAGGTAAATACGGGGAGCATCGATCATAGTGCCCTTCGGCAGGAAAAGTGTAGGCCCTCTTACCCAACGGCGTAGGTGCGCCGGAAACCCTTTCCCTCTAGGGGTTTTCTTAACTTTTGGGCCCTGTGTTCATTGGCTTTAAGTGCGGGCACAAAAAAAAAAAAAGCTAAACTCCAAAAGCACACAGCTAGGGGTTCAACTAAAAAACAGCTAAAACTTAGTTCCCCAAAACTGATAATTGAAAAAGCATTGGGGGACTCAAAAATCAGGGGATGAAGAATTTGGGTTCGCCTACGGGCCCGATTTTGAGGACTACAAAAGAAAAAATTTTTGATCTTCAAAAAAGGGGAAAAGGGCAACTTTTCTCAAAAAGCCAGACCCCGACCAGATAAAAAAGGAAATGTTTAAAAAAAGTAAAGAGCCCCTTAAATCGTTTAAACAGATCACAAAAACAACCCCAAAGGGGGCGTTTATATTTTTATTTTTATGAGAAAAAAGCACAAAAGCCCTTTCTGATATTGATTAATTTTTTTTTAAATTTAAATAAAAATTTTTTGGGGTTGAAAAAAAAGCCAACATGGATAAGATATTGCCCAGTTTTGCCCTTTTGGGTTGGATGCAATGGAAAGGAAGAGCGTTTGTAAAAAGCTTAAAGGGGGTCTTTTTTTAGAAGTTTTTGGGAACCAAAAGTACAGGAAAGGGTTTTTGAACATGCTTTTTCCTCAATTTCCCCAAGAAAAACTAACAAAAAACCCCCCTCCATTTAAAAGAAAGGTTTAGTTTTTTTAAAACCGACTATATAACAATAAACGAAAAAAATCTAGAATTTGGGTCTAAAACCTAAACGCAGACATTCTTTTTATAAGGGATTAAACACCCTTGGGCAGATAAACTTCTTACACATTTTTAATGAAGCCTCTGAAGCACCCTTAAAATGAGGGGCCCTTGGTTGGTCGGGAGGGTAAATTTCCTAGCATCAGATTAAGACAGGCAAGAAATGGGGCCTTGTAAGGCAAGCCCCTTACATTCCACGGCCCCCAAACATTATTGGGCAAAGAGAGCATTCTGAACATAAAAAATTCAGACGACAAATGTTTTTATGGGGTTTGCTTTTTGGGGGCTGGGGCTGCTTTTCACGTCCCAAAAAATCAGAGAGAGTATCAAACTATCAATTTTGGGGGTCAATGATCTTAATTTTGATGGGACTCACCTTTTTTGGGTTGTAGAAAAAATTTAAAACTTTTGAAAAAACCCGAACCCCAATAACTGTTAACTATACGCGGGTCTAAAGGAAAACCAAACCTTTCTGCCAATTAGAGTGCAAAAAACCACCCAAACCCAATGGGGCAAAACCCCCCCAAAAATTCATGTAGATTTTACTCCAAAAGTCCAGTTCGCTGGGGGGGACCCAAAATTCAGGATTGCACTACAAAATGTTTACGCACAATATAGACTGTTGGGAAATACTTCAAAACTTTAGAAAAAAACAAGAATTCTGTAAAAAAAGGTTTAAACAAAATTCCGTCTGTTCAAGCAGCGAGTGAACATGTAAAAAAATTGAAACAGCCCATTTGACGGAAATACAAAAAACAAATTTAAAGGGCCGAGAAAAGGCAGTAAAGTTTGTTTTAAGAAGGGAAAAGGGTTTAAAACGAGTCCTTTGGTTGTTTACGCGATTTCCCGATGGGTTATTGTCCTTTTATAAAGGGCCCCCGGCCCCAAAAAATTTCCCAAAAACAGTTTTTAAAATGAGTAATCACCAGATTTTTTTTCATTTGCCTTCTTTTTTTGCAGGCCCGGATGGCGTCCATTCAAAGCCAAAATTTCCCGGGGGATATGCTGCAAATTTTCTTAAAACGCATGAAAGGAAGTCCCAAAAAGGGCTGTTCTAAATAATCTGACCCTATCCGATCTCAAGAGGGACCCCCGGAGCCCAAAAAAAATATAATCAGCCATAAACTTTTGGAAAATTTGGTGGTTTAGAATAACAAGTAAAAAAAACCCCCCAAAAAGAAAAGGGGAACATGATCACATTAGGGGAAAGTTTAGAGGAGCGGGCACTTTAGAAAAATGCAATCTTCAATTTAAAGTTTAAATCCTGGGGACTTGGAGGTTTTTTTTAAAAATTTTTTTCTAACTTGCGGGGTTACAAACTCTAAATCTTAATTGCAAGCATTTAAATAGCCCCTTTTAAGGGTGTCATGCTTTGCGCAGCATAAGAAAAGTACATGTTTTTTCATTTTAATAATTTATTTTTTTTATGCTCTATGAAACCCCCTAAAGGGGGGAGTTTAGATCACTAGCAGGATTTTAAAGTCCCCCCAATAACAGAACACTATTTTGCCCCAAAACGCTCTTTTAGAAAGGGCGTTTACCCTTACGAGTACATAAACATTTGGGGAAAAGGTTAGAAGACCAGCCCTTCCCCCAAAAGGGCTTTCTTTTCCCGGCCCTTGGGAAGGAAAGGACATTAGTGTTTTCTGTTACCAAACCCTTTCTCAAGAAGCGGGAAAAAAATTTGGGAATCTAAAACAAGGGGAGACACCCTTTTTTTTCCTATTTTAATGGGGGATCCCTTGTTTTTTTGGGCGGATATCTTTAAAATTACAGAAAGCCCCTGATGAAAATTATAGTCTAGATCCTGCGCATTATTTTTTCTGCCCGGGTGATTTTGGGACGCATTTTTAAAATTTTAGGTTTACAAAATTGACCTTTTGGGTCGACTACCAATGCTTCAATGTTTAAAAAACGGATTGCGTGGAGGAATTAGTATGGGGGTCTCACCATTACTGTAAAGAAAAAAACCCCCAATCCCTGGGACAACAATGATCCAAAAAAAAGGTCTAACAAACTCATGTTTTTAGATGCAAACAATCTTTTTTGGGTTGGGCTATGATTTTCCCAAATTTTTCCATTAGAAATTTTTAAAAATGTAACAGGAGGTGAAAAAGCCATTCAAAATTTTAAAAAATTGGCAACGGGTTCTAGAAGCGATAAACCCAAGGGGGGTTTATTCTAGAATTTGATTAGAATACCCAATGAATTTCTTTGACCTGCATAATGACTACCCCATTAGCGGCGAAACCCTAAAATGTCAATACAGAACCGCCTAAACTTGTGCCTAATCTTCGTGAAAAAAAAAATTTGTTGTCTTTACAGACTTCCCAATTTTATTTAAGACAGGGTTTAAAGTTAACAGCAGGTTTATCCCTTAATTGCATTTTATCAAGAACAGTTCATGAAACCTTTAAACATGAAGGGAAAACTGATCCCCCGAACTAAATCCACAGATCTTCAGAAAAAAAAATTTTTCAAGTTGATGAACAACAGCTGTTATTGGGGAAAAACTATGGAAAATTTCCCACAAACGCAAAGAGCAGATTGGGCCCCTAGAGAAAAAAGAAAACAATTTAATTTACTTCAAACCCCAAATTTTCAAGACTTCAGAAGATTTTTATGACGCTTTTTGGAATAAGGGTAAAAAAAAAAAAAAGTCAAATTGGACAAACCGTTTTTTTTTGGGTTTCTGTTTTAGAGGGTGTGAAGCTTTTTATGTTTAAAATTTCTTTACGATACTTTTTTAAAACCCGGAAACCAGGGGGGAAAAGTTTTTGCCCCAGATTCAGATTCCCTTTTTAATCCCACATCCCCATGAAGATTTTTAAAAAAGACATGGAATTAGAAGTAGCAAAAGGGCATGCCGGTTTGGGACGGACCCCAAAACGATTAACCCAAAAAATTCAAACCCTTTTCAAATTTATTTTTAATAAGAAAGGTTTTTTGGAAAAATGAAAGGTGAATTAAAAAAGGAGGTTGGTCAAAAGGGGTTTATTGGTTTTGGTTTGAAAAGACCCTCCGCATGGCCCAAAATACTATAAAAAAGCAAAGGGAAAATCTGCAGTGTTGGGGCAGTTTAAAAAATAACCCAAAAACTACAAAGAAGCATTGTTCCCAAAAAAGGGCTTTTCAACCAAAGATAAATTAAGGGTCCTGTTGGTTTTTTCAGTTTTTATAGCAAAAGCAACCCCCCGAAGCACTCTTTTGTGTTAAAGGTTTTCCCCCTCTTTTTTTTCTTTAAGTTTTTCAATTTACTTTTAAGTGCGTACTTAAATCTTTTTCCCTTAATTTGTATCATTGGGGGGAAAAATAGAAGATCCATTTGATTTTGGGGGGCGTTTTTTGGGGGTTTTTTTCCCCAAAATGTGGTCTCTTATTTTGTTTTTTTTGGGGGTAAATAAATTTGCCCAAAAAGGGGGGTTTAGATAACCATTCCCTTTTTTTTTTTTTTTCAAAAGCGTAATTACTTCCGCTGAAAACCCAAACGCGTTGACCACTGCGCCCCCCATCACATTTCGAGTGAAGCCTTTTTTAAAATGGAAAATTTTTTTAAAAAATTTAAAATTTTTGGAATTTAATTTCCCCTTTTTAAAAAGAAAGTCTTTGTAAAATGAAGCGGTTTTAAAAAAAAAAAACCCAAATTTGGGGGGGGGTCCCTTTAAAAACTGCTTTCCAAAAAACTGCTGGTTTTTTTAAAAAAACTTTTTCCAAGCAAAAATGTATTTCCCCCCCCTTAGACCCCCAAAAAAAGCAGAAATTTTGGGGGAAAAGAAGGGTTTGCAACAGGTTTTTTTTGCCATTTTTTTTTAAAAAAAAAAAAATATTTTTATTAATTTAAAAAAAGAACCGAGGGTTTTTTTCCCGAATTATGATTACAAATAATCAATTTTTTTGGGCCAAGCTTTTTTTGGGGCCAAAAAAAAGGCTGTATTTTTTTGGGGGGGTGTGGGAAAAAAAAAAAAATACCCCTTTGGAAAAAAAAATTTTAGCTTTGAACAGATTCAAAAGATGTCGCCACAAGACATTGTAAAGTTCCCCAAAAAGGGGTAAGCGCCCTTTGGGGGCAAAAAAGGGCAAAAATGGGCGGAAAAAAAAGTTTTTAGTTTGTACACTTTTAAAAAAAATTTTTTTTAAATTTTCGCCCATTGATTTTTAACAAAAATTTTTTGGGGATGTTTAAAAAGCAGGACCAGTTTTAAAAAAAGGCAATTTTAATTTTTTAGGATGTGATTAAAAATTTCAGGGGGTTTTGGAAAAATTTTTATCGCCCGTAAAATTTTTGGGGGTTTAAATTTTTTTTAAAATTTTTGAAATTTTTTTTTTTCTTAAAAAAGAAAACCCCCCAAAAAAAGTTTATGGGAAAAAAAAACCCTTTTTAAAAAAACCTGGGGGCGTTTTTTGGAGGGGAAAAAAATTGCAAAAAGGGGGGAAAAAAAAAAAAAAATTTGAGTTACAAAATTTTAAAAAAATAATGAAAAAAAACCCCCCTTTTTTCCAAAAGCCCCAACAAAACAATTGTTTTCCCAAAAAACCCCCAACATCATCATGGATTTTTGGATTTTAAAAAAGTTGGGAATTTTTTTTTTCATTTTTGTTGGGGGGGGGGTTATTATTTTTAAAAAAAAAAAAAAAAGACAGCAAAAAAACCCCAAACCCAAAAAAAAACACAGCCCCTTTTAAAAAAAAACTGAACAAAAAAAAAAGCCAAACTTTTCCCAAAAACCCAAAAAAATTTTTTTTTTATCCATTTGGGGGTCAGTAAAATTTCAAGAACTTAATA
The DNA here is from genome assembly GCA_033310375.1 of Conus canariensis. Classification (NCBI taxonomy): domain Eukaryota; kingdom Metazoa; phylum Mollusca; class Gastropoda; order Neogastropoda; family Conidae; genus Conus; species Conus canariensis. Next base: position 18,340 of record JAMYXO010001384.1, read on the forward strand.
AAAAATTTTAAAGGGGGGTTGAATAAAAAATTAAAAAAAGCTTTTAACGACTTGATAAAAAATTGATAAGAAAAAAGATAAAACTTGATAAAAACTTAATGACGGCCCTTTTTTTTAAAAAATTTAATAAAAATTGAAAAAGAAAATTTAATAAGAATTGGTTTTAAAAAAATTGACGATGACCCTTTTTTAAGAAATTGAATAAAAAAAATTTTTTAAAAACTTAAATTAAAAACCCCTTTTTTAAAAGGTGCTGGGCCCTTGGGGAAAAAAACCCCAGAAAAAACTTAATGACGGTTTTTTTTTATTAAAAAAAAAATTAATTGGTTTAAAATTTTTCCGGGGGGACAAAAAACCCCTTAATTCTGAAAGGGGTTTTTTTTCCTTTTTGTTAAAAAAATCTAGGTCGACAGTTGGCCCCGGGTTTCCCCCAAAAACATAATTGCCCAAAAGAAGCGCCCCCATGTTTGCTGGGGGGGTTTTGGGGGTTACACATAACGGGTAAGGGCGTTTTAAATCAGGGGCCCCCGGGGAAATTTTTAAAAAATTTTTGGCCTAAAATTCCCCCCCCGGGGTGTTTTGGGGCGGGTTAAAAAGTCACGGGGCATTGTTTTAAATTTGGCGGGTAAAAAATTTCCCCCCCCTCAAAAAAAACTTTTTCCAATTTTATGTTTAAAAAAAAGCATTTTTTTTTTTAAAACTAAAAAGCATTTTTTAAAAAATATTTTTTTTAAAAAAAATGGCTAAAAAATAAAGTAAAATACACTTTGGGTTTTTTTGCTTTTTGGGGGTTTTTTTAACAAAAAAAAAAAAAAATTTTCTCTAGGGGGGAAAAAAACAAACCCCCTTAAATTTTAAAACGTTTGTTTTTTGTACAGTATTTTTTTAAAAATTTAAAATAACAACATTGAGGGATGCCCCGGGAGTTTTTTAAAAATTTTTTGGTTTTCCAAAACATTTTTTAAAAAAATAAAAATTTTTTCCCCTTTCCCGCCCTCAAAAATTTTTCCTTCCCCCCTTTTGGAAAATTGGGGGGGCTGGCGCGGGGGAAAAAAAAGCCCCCTAAACCCAAAAAAGGCACTGGGCGGCTATAACCCCCTAAACCTAAAAAAGGGCCCCGGTGCGGCCCTTGGGGAAAAGGGGGACTAAAATTGGGGGTTTTTGGGGGTTTCCCCCAAAAAAAGGGCAAATTAAAACAGGCAAAAAAAAAATTAGAGGCATAAAAACCAAAACCCCTTTACTTGGCCGTTTAAAGTACCCCCCTGGGCTGGAAATTTGGGGGGTAGGGCCCCTAGGGTCCCCAAAAAAAACCCCAAAGGTTTTTTTGGGAAAAAAAGGGAAAGTGAAATTTTTTCAGAAAAATTTTTTTTTACATTTGAAAAAAAAGTATGCGTTTAAAAAATGTTAAAATTTTTTTAAAAAAAAAAAAGGGTTAAAAAAAAAAAATTAAAATCTCAAAAATTTTTTTAAAATTTTAAAAAAAAAAATCCTACCCATTTTAAAATTTGTAAAAAAAACAGTAAAAAAGGGGGGGTCTGGGGAAACCGGGGGGCAGCAGCGAAAAGGGGGGGGGGCCCGGTTTTTGGGGGTGGGGGGGAGCCGGAAAAAAACCCGACCCCCCCCTTTTTCTGTTCCCCTTTTTCCCGAAGGAAAAACCAGAAAAACCCCCCCCTGTTTTAAAATTTTTCCCCCAAAATTTCGGGGGCCGGGGGCTTTTTGGGGGAATTCCCCCCAAAACCAAATTAACCCCGGGGGGGCCCCAAAACCACCCCCAAAAACCAAGGGGGGCCCCCCCATTTTAAACAAAAAAAAAACCGAATTTTTTTTCTTTTAACCCTTTTTAAAGCAAGGGGGAAAGGAAAGACCCCAAAAAAGGATGAAAAAAAGGTTTTTTCCCCCTTAAAGTTTTTTTTAATGTCACAAACATGATTTACGTGGGTTTTAAATTTTTTTTGTGGGGGAAAAAAAAAAAATTTCCCCAAAGGGAAAAAAAGTTTTTCCCGTACATGTTTGTTTCCCCAAAGGGGGAAAAAACCCACCAAAAAAAAGGAAAAGTAAAACGGGGGGGAAAAAAAAACCCAAAAAACAGTAAGTAAATTTATAAAGCCCCAAAAAATTTTTAAAAACAAACAAAAAAAATTTTCAAAAAGAAAAAGAAAAAAAATAGGGCCCCAAAAAAAAGGGCCCCAAAAGGGAAAAAAGTAAACCCGGGTTAAAAAAACCCAAACAAAATCAAACCTTGGGGTTTTTTTTACAAGGAAAAAAATAAAACCCAAAAAAAAGGGGGAAAAGGGGTTTGCCCAAGCTCAGAAAAAAAAAAACACAAAGTGGTTTTTTCACAAGGAAAAAAAATAAAACCAAAAAAAAAACAATAGGGTTTTTTTAACTCAGAAACAAAACTCAACATTTTGTTCACAAAGGGGAAAAAAAAAAAACCAAAAAAAAGGGAAAAAGGTTAGCTAAACTCAGGGGAAAAAAAAAACTTTAACATGTTTTTTTTCCCCAAGGGGGGAAAAAAAGACCAAAAAAAAAGGGGAAAAATTAAAAAGGGGGAAAAAAAAAAACAACAAGGGAAAAAATTTGTTTATAAGTAAAAATTAAAGCAAATATTAAAAAAACAAACAAAGGAAAATTTTTAAAAAAAAAAAAAGTGGACCTGGGGCAAGAGACCCCCCTTTTTATTTTCCCAAAAAAATAAAAAAAAAAAAAAAAGAAAAAAAAAAAAAAAAAAAAAAATAATCAGTTCAAAAGGGAAAAAATTTGGGGGTAGACAGGGGGGGGCTGGGGGGGAAAACCCAATTTTTAAAAAGTAGTTTTGGGTAAAATTTTAAAATTTTGGGTTAAAAAAAAATTTAGTTGGGTTTAAATTTTTAATGTTTTAAAAAAAAAATTGGGGTCCCAAAAACAGTTTTGGGTTTTTTTCCCCCCCCATCAACGGGAAAAAGGGTTTTTTCCCCCCCCATTTTAAAATTTTTAAACCGTTTTTTAAAATCCGAACAAAAAAAATTATCTAACCCATTTTTCAGATCCCCCTTTTAAAATCCGATCAAAAAAGATTATCTAACCGATCTATTCAGATCCGTTTTTTCCCCATCAATAAAGATTAAAACCCATCTATTCAGAACCGTTTTTTCATCCCATCAAAAAAGGAAAATTTTTTAACCGATCATTCAATCCGGGTTTTTTACCGATCAATTTAAAAAAATTTTTTTCCCCCTTACGTACAGGGGGGCTTTGCAATGCATACAGTCCCCGTTCGGGAATTTCCCCCCTAGAAAAGGATGTTCTTGTCGTTCATAACAATATATTTTTTCTATTTTTAAAAAAGGGGGGGTTTTTTCGTTTTTATAACAATATATTTTGCCTTTTTTAAAAGAGGGTTTTTGTCGTTTATAACAATATTTTTGCCCTTTTGAAAAGAGATTTCTTTTTTTTTTATAAAAAAATTTTTTTTTTCCCCCCTTTTAAAAGAGGTTTTTTGTCGTTCATAAAAAATATTTTTGCCCTTTTGAAAAGAGTATGGTTGTTTATAGCGCGCTTTTGTGTCCCCCCCAAAACCCCCCCTTTTTTTACGGTAACGTAATTTTTCCCCCCCTGGGGAAAAAAAAATCCTCTGAAGTTACAACGGGATATTTTGCGCTCCAGGGAAAAGGGGGTCTCCGGGTTTTTTTATAACTTAATTTTGGGTTTTCCCATAAAAAGTTCTGGGAAAATTTTCATAACGTTGATTTTTCCCCAAAAAAAGGGGGGAAATTTTTTTGTCGGTTTTTTGGAAAAGATTTTGGGGGCCCGGAAAGATAACTGGTGTTTTATGCCATTATTTTTTTTATCCCGGGGGGAGGCATTTTTGGGGCCCTCAAAACGTGAATTTTAAAAACGGGAAAAAAAAAAAAAAAGATTTGTTCGCGTTTGGGTTTTTTAAAATTTTTTAAAAAAATGGTCCCCAAAAAAATTGGGGGGGTTGGGCCTTTTTTTTCCCCCCCTTTTTTTTACGTAAAATCCCCCTTTTCGAAAATTACTTTGTTGCCAATTTTCTAATGTTTTTGGTTTTTTTAGTAAAAAAAATTTTTTCCCGTCAAAAAAAGGGAAAAAACCAAAAAAAAATTTTTAGTCACACCCCCAAAAAAAAAAAAAAGGGGAAACGATCTTAACTGTTTTTTAAAATTAAAAAAAAAAAACCTTTGGCCAAAAGGGGACCCAAAATTTCCCCAATTTTTCCCAAAAAAATTAAAAAAATTTAGTAAAAAACTTTTCCCTTAATTTTAAAATTTTCTTTAAAGAATAAGGGGTTAAAAAAATTTTTAGTTTTTCAAAATTTAAGGGGGTTTTTCCCGGGGGGGGCTATGGAAGCTTTCCCTTGAAAACGCAAAAAAAAAGCTTCCCGCTAACATTTACTCTTGGGTTAAAATCCTTTTTAAAAACTAGTTTCAAAGGGGTTTCCCAAAGTATCTTAAAAGTTTTTTTTTAAAAAGGGGTTTTAACCCCCCATTTTGAAAAAAAAAGGGAAAGTATTTAAATTACAGCGTTATTTCAGCTCAGGTTTTAACAATGGGGTTTTTTATTTTTTACCTTTCCCACAAAAACCCCCCCAAAACCATTTAAAAAATTCCCTTTTTTGGGTTTTTTTTTTTTCCCCCCCAAGCAAAGTTTTAAAAAACCCCAAATGTTTTTCCCCCGGGGCAGTTTTTTTTGTTAGTATTTCCCCCAAAAGGGGCCCCCCCTTTTTCTTAAAAAAAAAAAAAAATGCAGAAAAAAAATAAAAACCCCCAATGAAGGAAAAAGGGGGTTTGGGGGAAGCCAGAATGGGGGGGTTTTTTGTTTGAAAGTTTCTCCCCCCCCGTCGTTCCAACCGGGGAAACTTTTTTTTAAATGGGGCTGGGGGGCCCTTTGGAAAAAAAAGGGGGTCTTCCCTGCAACACCGGGGGGGAAAAAAAGTGAAAGCAACGATGATAAAAATTTAAAAAAAAAAAACATTTGTAATAATAGGGGGAAAAAAAAAAAAAAAAAAAGGAAAAAAATTTTTTTGGGTAACCCCGCCCAAAGAAAAACCCCCCAACACACCCCAAAAAACCCCACACAACCCCAAACACCCCACACCCAAAACCCCAAAAAACACCCGCAGGGTTTTAAAAAACAGAGACAAAAAAACACAGAGAGGTGAACACCCGGTTTGGGAATTTTTGTATGAAAAAGGGGGTTTGATTAAAAAACACACACCCCAACCCCACACACACACACCCCACAACCCCCAAAAACAAAAATCACCACCCCCCCCCGCAAAGCACTCCCCCCACGCCCCGCACCACGGCCCCCGCACCCCACACACACACCCCACACCACACAAACCCCCCACACACCCCACCCAAAACACACAAACACACACAACCCCCGGGGTTTTTTTGGGGTTTTTTTATTTTTTTTTTTTTTTTGCATCAGTAGCAAAGAAGGTGTATTTTTCGTCCCCTAAAAAAAGGGGAAAAAAACCCCTTTTTCAAAATGTTTTTTTTTTTTAAAAAAAAAAAAAAAGGGGGGAAAAAAAAAAAACTCCTTTTCCCCCCAGTTGACAAAAAACAGATAAAAAAAAAAAATAAAAAATAATCAATCCATGAACAACAGTTTCCAAAAACCCCCCCTTGTCAAAAGTTGTTGTCGTGAAAAAATTATACTCATTTCTGCAGGTTTTGGGGGTAAAAAACATCATCCCTCATCATTTTAAAAATTTTATCATCAAAAACCCCCCCCTCATCAAGAAATTTTCATAACATTTTTCTTTTTTTTAAAAAAAGGGTTTGTTGCTTACATCACCATTAAGTTTGGGTGTTATCATCACAGTAATCATCCCCAAAATTCCCCCCCGGGGGGGAAAATCCAAAAAAATTTTTTTTTTTCGTTTTCCTCCTCTTTTCACAGCCCAAAAAAATCCAAACGGGATTTCATCATCGGGTTAATTTTTTTTTTATTTCCGCCAACGACCCTTTTTTTTCAAAAAATTTGTTTTCGGCTTTTTCATCGGTTTTTCACTTGGGTTTTTTGTTTCCACCATCGTGGCATCATCACCTTTTCAGCAGCGCAGCACTTTTTTAGGGATTATCACCGGACCCAAAGTTTTTTTTCACACAAAACGTGGGTTTTTCCAAAAGCGGGGCCCCAAAACCCTTATTTTTTTGGGGGTCAAAGGCGGCCCCCTTTTTTTCCCTGGGCCCCCCTCGTCCTCCTCCTCCCCCTTTCCCCCCTTTTTTACTTTTGTCCTCAAACGCCAAAAAATCATTTTTTTCCCTTTTCCCCTTTTCCCCCCCTCCCCTTTCCGGGTTTTTCCCCCCCTTTTTTTCCCCCCTTCCCTCCCTTTCCCCCCACCTTTTCCCCCCCCCCCCTCCTTCTCCCCTCCCCTCCCCCCTTTTTTTCTCCCCCCTTTTCCCTCCTTTCCCCCCTCCCTCCCCTTTTTTTCCCCCCCCTCCCCCCTCCATTTTTTGCCCCTTAAAACCCCACCCCCTTGATCCCTTGTCCCCCAAACCCCCTTTCCCCCCCCCCCCCCCCCTCCCCCTTCCCCCTTTTTCCCCCTGCCCTGCCCACCCTTTAGTGGGGTTTTTTTTCCCATTTTGAACCCCCCTTGGGGCATTGCCCTTATCCCCCTCCCCCCTCCTCCCCTTCCCCCCCCTTTTCC
>JAMYXO010001384.1:27500-30457 GCA_033310375.1 Conus canariensis
GAGGAGTGTGTGTTTTGTGGTGGTGTGTGGGTGTGTGGTGTGTGTGTGGCGCGCGCCCTGTTGGGGTGTGTGTTTTGTGTGTGTGTGTTGTGTGGTGTGTGTGTGTGTGGGGGTCGGGGCGCGCGCCCCGTGGGCCCGCCGGGGTGGGATGTGTGTGTGCGTACGTGGGATTGGTAGTGGTCAAAAACCCCACTTCGAAAGGGATTTATAGTCAACGGCAAATCTTTGCGCCTCCGCTCTGACCCCGGGGTTTACCCCCTTGGTGCAGCAGTTTCTGGTTTAGGGCCCTTTGCCACAGCAGCCGCGGGGGCCCGTCGATGATGTCCCTCTCGGTGCCCCATAGGCCGTCGTTTGGGGGCGTCGTGCACCATTCCCCGTTCGCCCCTTGCACCACAACTTCTGTTTAGGCCCCACGCCTTTTAAAAAAAAAGTTTTTCACGAATCGCATACAATCAAACTAAGATTTTTAGCTTAGCCCCTTTTAAAAATTTGGGCCCGGGATTTGAAAATCAAACTGAGATTGAACAAAAGAACAACCCCTACCAAAAACCGATTTTTTCCCCTGTTCTGGGGGATTTTTCCCCTGATTACATCGTTAAAATACAATCTTTAAATACATGACCTTCCCCTTAGCTGACGTCAATTTCGGGCCTTCGCACTCACCCCTTTACCCAAACTTTGCGCCAGGTGGTATCCCCCCAAACCCCGACCCATTCCTTTGATTTTAAATTTTCTGCTTGGAACCAATGGCTTTACCTTGATTTCCTTTTGAAAGCAAACGAAGGGAAATTTGATTTTAGGACAAAAACGAAAACTCTTGAAACAATCAAATTTGCGCCAGTCTATAAAAACTCGACTTTCCCTTTAGTAAGGCCCGGCGCCCTTAAATTTGGTGTGCAGCCCTTTAGGGGCAAAGCTATCCCTCTCCCCCCGACCGACAGGGAAAATTTCCCGGGACTTTAAAAGCCCTGGATAAAAAAAAAACAAAATTTGGGGGGGGGGGGGGGGGGGGGGGGGGGGGGGGGGATGCGAGGGCTCGGTACTGGGGGAACCTTACCTCAACTGCCCTAAAACTGGGCATCTTCCCCGCTCTCCTTTTCTTCACCAGGGGTTGAAAGGGCATTGGAAATTTTTGGGAAACAATTGTTTCCCCGTTAAAAGCCAAAACCTTTTTTTTTTGTGAGGCCCCCTTCTAAAACCGTTTACAAATCTTTCCGGGATAAGAAACAAACAAAAAGCCGCGATCCAAAAAGCTAGTCCAACAAAATCCACGGATACACAAGGACTTTTCCCCCCCCAGAAAAGAATAATTTTCCCCCGACAAACCCTTTTCATTTCTCACTCATTTTGTCTACGACAACAAAAAACAAAAAAGGGAATAAATGTAATGATAGTAGTGATGGTAATATAATGATCCAAAGTTTTAAAGATAATAAAGAAAAATAATTCAATGCAAGAAGGAATACATCCCCACACACACCACACACACACACCACACACACAACACACCCCACACACACACACACCAACCCCCACGTGTTTCCCCCCACACACACACACACCCACACACAACCCCAAAACACACCCACACACACCCACACACACACACATTTTACGCCCCTAAAAGGGAATATGGGGAGGAAAAATTTCCCATTTTAAAAGCTATAAACTCTTAAACCCGCACCGGGTAAAAACAAGAAATCCTAATATATTGACTATAAACAGAAGCAGAGCCTGTTAGAAAAAAGGTGGTAAAAAACGCCCGGGAAAAAAGTGGACGACAAAAAAGGAAAAAATATTTTTTTTTTAAGGGGAGTGAAGAAAAAAGAAGAGAACGAGGGGAAAATTTCCAGCACGGAAAATTTTTTTTTTAGAAGACAGAAATGCAAACGAACTGCCTCACTCCCCAAAACCCCCCCCCCCCCCCCCCCCCCCCCCCCCCCCCCCCCCCCCCCCCCCCCCCCCCCCCCAGCTCCAAAATTCCCCACGGGAAAAAAAAGGGGAAAAAAAAGCAATGGTTTGGGTTTTTTTAATTTTTTTCGGAAAAAAAATCAAATCGTGTAAAAGCCAAACTGACCCACTCCCGGGAAACATCGCGGCCGGAGGCAAGTACAGGCGGGAAATTTTGTTTCCCGTTAACACCCACACCGAAAATTTAAAAAAATCAAGCCATTCCCATACAACCCCAATTTGAGACCCGCATTTTTATCACCAATTTGAGTTGAATTCAGATTTTTAAAATTTTTATATAAACTTTCTTTTAAAAAAAAAAATTTTAAAACGTTTACAAGACCCGCAAGCACAGCTGGGTAGAAGGTTTTTCATGGAAATCCCCGGGCTGATGTCAGCCCCTTTTCTAAAAATGGGTTCCCGATAGGCCAGTTTTAAACAAGATGTTTATAGCTGAAATTTAAATTTTAAAAAAGGGATGGGGGGAAAAAATGGTTTTTAATGAAACCCAAAGGGAAAGTCACTTTTGCTTCTCAAAGTGAAAAAATTTGGGCATGCGCAAAAAACCGAAGCAAACCCCCTTCGGGGTTTTAAACGAATGTACAGTCAGGGCGTGAGCCCAAAAGGGGGAAGGGAAATTTTTTCTCTCTCTCTCTCTCTCTCTTCTCTCTCTCTCGTGTGTGGGTGTGTGTGGTGTGTGTGTGTGTGTGAGTGTGCGTGTGTGTGTGTGTGTGGGTGTGTGGGTGTGTGTGGGGGGTTTTGTGTGGGGCGCGGCGGGGCAGGTGCGTGTGTGTTTTGTGGGTGTGTGTGTGGGTTGGTGTGTGTGGGGTGTGCGTGGTGTTGTGTGGGCACGAGTACGTGCGAGCCGGGGGGCCCCGCGCGCGCGCTTTTTGTGTGCGTATGTTTGGTTTTGCGGGTTGTGTTTTTTTGTTTTTTTTGGGGTTTTTTTACTTGTTTGTTTTGTTCTTTGTTTTGCTTTTCTTCCTTTTTTTTTTTTTTGTTTTGTT
>JAMYXO010001385.1:0-2500 GCA_033310375.1 Conus canariensis
TTGTAGATGACTTCTCCCTTGCGATTAGAGGGAAATTTTTACCTTCAGTGGAACGTCAGCTTCAGCTATGTGTCAAGACATCCAAGAGTTGTGTTGAAAGAGAATGGTTTTAAATTTCTCAGTCCAAGACTGTGCATATGCATTTACGAAACTTAGAGGCCCTTTTGGAGAGCCGGACATTAAGATTTCTGGTGAATCGATCAAAGTTGTGCACGAAGCCAGATTTTTAGGCGTGATTTTTTATGAGAAGCTCACGTTTTTACCTCACATTAGAGATTTGAGGGCAAGGTGTTTTAAAACTTTAGATATAATTAAAGGTGGTTGGTCGCTCCGATTGGGGCGCGGACAAATTTACTTTGTTAAACCTTTATCGAGCTCTAGCGAGATCAAAGCTCGATTACGGTTGCCAGGTGTACGGGTCAGCTGCAAAGTCTTCCTTAAAGCTATTGGAACAGTTCATCATCAAGGTCTACGGATGGCTCTTGGTGCTTTTAGAACATCGCCAATCTCTAGTTTGTACGCGGAGGCTCATGAACCATCTTTAAACCTCCGTCGTACTAAACTCAGTATGAATTATTATTTAAAGTTGAAGGCTTCCCAGAGAATCCAGCCTACTCTTGTGTTTTTGAGCCTCCACCTGCCAGCCTGTTTGAAGCATCTACGTTGACTCCTCCTTTTGGCCAGAGAGTAAAGGACTATTTTAAAGAGGCCAACATAAAATTTAGTGGATGTTGATGGCCTTACTGTTGCCGGTGTCCCGCCATGGAAACTGGTAACTCCACAAATAGATTTTTCTCTGTCTGCTTATAAGAAAGAAACAAGAAGTCCAGAGAGTTATAAACATGTTTTTTTAGAAAAGAAAGAGAAACATAAACATCGAACATTTCTCTATACGGATGGTTCCAAATTGGAAGAGAAAGTTGCTGCCGCATCGACATCTGCTTCGGGCCATTCTCATTCTTTTCGTCTGAAAGACCATTGTTCTATTTTACTGCAGAATTAGAAGCACTATACTTGGCTTTAAAGACTGTGCAAAGTTCAACTCGAAAGTCTTCTGTATAGTCGTTGATTCTCTTTCAGCTTTACAAGCTTTTAAATCGTCAACGTGTGACCATCCTAAGTTAATATCCATTTTAGAACTTTTAACCGAACTCCCTGTAGATAAAGATGTTGGTGTTTTGGTGGGTCCCTAGCCACTGCGGTATTACGGGCAATGAGATAGCGGACAGACAAGCAAAGAAAGCGTTAAATGATCCTGTCAAGCGATCCTATCGGTTACCCATATCCGGATCGTAAACCGCTAATAAATAAGTTTGTAAAGAAACATTGGCAAGATGATTGGAATTTGGAATCGGAAAACAAACTCCATGAGATATTACCAGACTTGTCTGAATGGTTACCTTCGGTTTGCAAAACCAGGAAAGAAGAATGTGTTTTAAGTAGACTGTATATTGGACATAGTTATGTTACTCGTTCTTTCCTTTTAAAGGGAGAAGATCGCCCCCATTGTTTTGCATGCGATTGTGTATACACTCTTAAGCATGTGTTGACAGTGTGATGATCTCAGTGAGACCAGAGGAAAATATTTTGATAAAATGTCACTTAGTGAGCTTTTTAGAAATGTGCACGTATCTGTGATATTTCAGTTTTTAAGAGATGTGAACATGTTTTATAAGATTTGGTTGTTTTGTTTTTACATTTTAAGGTAGCAGATTGCATATGTGTTTGTATAACTCGAGTCATGTAATGACCCTCAGTGTATAGCTCTGATATCCCCCTTTATGGTGGAAAGGGCTTGTCCTTTATAACTATCTATCTATCTATCCCTTGAAAACAGTGAGGATCACTCTCGCTGAACGAGTCCTCTAGCGCGGATGATCTCCCTTGCGGATATCCGCACATGAACTTTTCAGTCAACACCTGACACGTACCGTGTGGTCATCTATTATCCATGGGTACCAGTTTAGTGAAGTGCTTTATAACATCAACATCAGGATTCTTGTCAGGGATGCCTACCTCAATCATCGTGGACCATTTGGTTTTGAACGCTGACAGGTGCCTACATAGGGAGGGAGAGAGAGACAGGGGGGGGGGGGGTGGCTTGGAAAATAAAGGGAAAAAAGTAGACAGACAGACAGACAGACGGACAGACAGACAGACGGACAGACGGACAGACCGCGGAGGGTATGAGAGAACACATGTCAGTCTCCTTACTGTATTAACCACATGAATGGTTCATCAAGTTAAGTGCGCCAAGATCCAAAAATTTGGCTTTAAAATATCTGTGACATACCACACACCGCGCGCGCCGCGCGCGCGCACACACACACACACCACACCACACACACCACACCACACACACACACACACACACACGCACGCACGCACGAATGTACACAACACACACACACACACACACACACACACACACACACATGCACGCACGCACGCACCACACACACACACCACACACACACACACACACACCACACACCACGAA
>JAMYXO010001385.1:7500-30451 GCA_033310375.1 Conus canariensis
GCTGTATGGACCATCAGTGATTTTGGCGCCTGTGGAATGAACCAAGACCATGTTTGTTCTCATTTTTCAGAGGGGAGATGTGAATAGTCCTGATCATTACCACGGTATAGAACTTTCAGGCATAAATCAGGAAGGTAACTTATATATGAAGCGCGTTCTTCTTGCCTGTCTGTGTGTCTGTCTGTGTGAAGTATGTCGTGTTTTTTTTTTAATACAAATCCACAGATCTTAAATAAATGTTAGCGAACCGCCCAGAGAACGTGGACAAACGAGTCACAAGACGAAACACAACGCGTTTCGACCTCTTAGGTCTTCATCGGGTGAGACATAAACGAATAAAACAACGAAAATTCACTTAGCTTTGATCGCTTCAGATCACTTCACAGGGTTCAGCGCAAGGAAGAAGGGTTCAGCGCAAGGGTTCTTCCTTGCGCTGAACCCTGTGAAGTGATCTGAAGCGATCAAAGCTAAGTGAATTTTCGTTGTTTTATTCGTTTATGTCTCACCCGATGAAGACCTAAGAGGTCGAAACGCGTTGTGTTTCGTCTTGTGACTCGTTTGTCCACGTTCTCTGGGCGGTTCGCTAACATTTATTTAAGATTTGTTTAGATTTCCGTCTGCAGTCGTCTCGCTTTGCAAACAAATCCACAGGTTTTGTGATCATCTGACCGGGCATGGTGACACATTAGCATACCGGACAGACCGAAAACAAATGAGTTCTGTGCTCAGTTCAGTTCAGTGGTTTATTTAGTGCTTTCTTATCGCCAGTCGATAGTAAACATTTGCTTATAAAAAAAAAGAATACACACACACACACACACACACACACACACACACACACACACACACATCAATATGGTTGAACAGCCTAAAACGATTCTAAAAGCGCTCGACCCCTTGGGGAGCAACATTTGTTAAAACAAGTATTAAAAAGGAATACTAAAATTCTCTACAAATTTGTTTCGAGCTTTCTGGCTCGAAACAAATTTGTAGAGAATTTTAATATTCCTTTTTAATACTTGTTTTAACAAATGTTGCTCCCCAAGGGGTCGAGCGCTTTTAGAATCGTTTTAGGCTGTTCAACCATATTGATCTTAATCGCTCCTCACGTTGAGCACTGTGGCCTGAAGGATTTTAAAATGGAGGAAATCAATTTTAGGCAGTCAACATAAAACACACCGTTTTCTAATCCTCAATCCTACATAAAAAAAATTAATAGAACAAACCGAAAAAGTTCGTACGCAACATGAGATGGAAAGCATTCTTTTTCCTGAACCCAAACACAAAAAAAGAGGACAAAAACACCTACGATTTCAAATCATGGCGATCACCCTACTATGACATCAGAAAATGAAAAAGAAACATACATAGGGATTACTGAAAACCACTTCAAAACCAGATATGCAAACCCCAAACAGTCATTTAATAAAGAAAAATACAAAAACCAAACTGAACTGAGCAAATACATTTGGAAACTTAAAGACGCAAAAATAAACTGCAACATATCCTGGAAAATCATAAAAAGGGCATCACCATACAGCAATATTTCAAAAAGATGCAACCTATGTTTAACTGAAAAATGGCTAATACTATGTAAACCACACTTAGCAACTCTTAATACTAAAACAGAAATAGTAAACAACTGCAGGCACAAATGGAAATCGTTGTTAGTGAACACACCCCGAACAACAACCTGAAAACCTCAAAAAACACGTGCAACTCCGCACGTGAAAACAGCTGCAACCGGGCCCCACACGCTATATAACACCGGCGGTGGGCAACCCAAATATCATCCTGAAGAGAGCCAGAAAGCTCGAAACAAATCTGTAGAGAATTTTAATATTCCTTTTTAATACTTATTTTAACACACACACACACACACACACACACACACACACACACACACACACACACACACACATATCTAATATATAAAGGGCAAATTCTATGTGTGTGTGTGTGTCTGTGTACGCTATAGACTCAAAAACGGCTCAACCGATTGTCATGAAATTTGGCAGGTACGTCTGTTGTCACCCGAGGATGGTTTTGGGCTAATCTCTAAAAAAATAAAACCGTTAAAAACCGTTAAAAAACTGTTATAACGGTTTCAAAGACATCTTTTTCCTCTGCTTTTCTTCAAATAGCCGTTGTGACATTGCACAGGTACAGGACTACTTCTCTAAAATTAATACCGTTATTTGGCAGTTAAAAAACGTTATTTATAACAGTTAAAAACCGTTAAAAACACCAAACCCTATCAAAGAAACTGTTTAAAACCCAATCTTCTTGAAATTTAGCAGGTATGTCTGTTGTGACCCGAGGATGGTTTTGGGCTAATCTTTAAAGAAATAAAACCGTTAAAAACCGTTAAAAAACTGTTATAACGGTTTCAAAGACATCTTTTTCCTCTGCTTTTCATCAAATGGCCGTTGTGACATTGCACAGGTACATCGAACCTAGAGGGACATCTCCCGAGTAACATAGGATCATTGGACAGTTTCTACGACAGTTATTTATGACCGTTAAAAACCGTTAACAACACGTACCCCCTAAAAACGATCAAAAATACAATCTTTTCTGATGTTGGCGGCAAAGGGAGTCCTCGGATCGCCACCAAACTTGGCATAGTCTAGAAGGACATACTGTGAATAACATTGGGTCATTCGATAGTTTTTATGACCGTTATTTATCACCGTTAAAAAGCGTTATTTTCTAAATTTAGACCTTTCTTGATGAAATTTGGTATACAGGTGTAGTTTTAAATGCTGAACAATGATATACAACTTACACGAACCGAAACTTAAAATTGACCGTTAAAAACCGTTATTATATAAATTTAGACCGTTCTTGATGAAATTCGGTATACAGATGCAGTTTTACACGCTGAACAATGATATACAACTTACACGAACCGAAACTTAAAAATTGACCGTTAAAAACCGTTATTATATGAATTTAGAGCGTTCCTGGTGAAATTCGGTATACAGATGCAGTTTTACACGCTGAACAATGATATACAACTTACACGAACGGAAACTTAAAATTGAGCGTTAAAAACCGTTAAGATCCGTTATTTTCTAAATTTAGACCTTTCTTGATGAAATTTGGTATACAGGTGCAGTTTTACACGCTGATCAATGATAGACAACTAATATGAACAGAAACTTAAAATTGACCGTTAAAAACCGTTAATTTCTAAATTTAGAAATGGTATCACCGTTAAAAAGCGTTATTTTCTAAATTTAGACCTTTCTTGATGAAATTTGATATACAGGTGTAGTTTTCAATGCTGAACAATGATATACAACTTACACGAACCGAAACTTAAAATTGACCGTTAAAAACCGTTATTATATAAATTTAGACCGTTCTTGATGAAATTCGGTATACAGATGCAGTTTTACACGCTGAACAATGATATACAACTTACACGAACGGAAACTTAAAAATTGACCGTTAAAAACCGTTATTATATAAATTTAGACCGTTCCTGATGAAATTCGGTATACAGATGCAGTTTTACACGCTGAACAATGATATACAACTTACACGAACGGAAACTATAAAATTGAGCGTTAAAAACCGTTAAGATCCGTTATTTTCTAAATTTAGACCTTTCTTGATGAAATTTGGTATACAGGTGCAGTTTTACACGCTGATCAATGATAGACAACAAATATGAACAGAAACTTAAAATTGACCGTTAAAAACCGTTAATTTCTAAATTTAGAGATGGTAGTCTGCAGAGGATTTCAGAAATACACCGAAGTTATGATGCTCTGCAATACCGTCTGATTTTTGTCTGTCAACAAGAGCCATGGTCAGACATGTTCATCCCGTGGGGCAGATCTGACCATTCCGTGTTTTACACATGGAATGTTCTACGTTGCAGCATCACGAACTGGAAGCGCAGAAACACTGACTATACTTGCGCCAAACAGGGAGACCAGAAATGTTGTCAACCCAGAGGCCCTCCAATAGACATAATACATCGTGAAAATGCAGTCTTTTCACAGAGTTGTCATGTTTGAGTTGGGTTTAACGTCCGTGCCAAAATCAAGGATATGCAGACGGCTGGTCCGTCACATTAGACTGACACCTGCGGGGCCAGGGTGGACATCGGGGTGAACTACGGTCATTTTAGCTGGAAACATTCCACATTAAAATTTCCAAGACCAAGCCGGGATTCGAAACCACGACCTTTGGATCATGAGTCCAGCGCCTTATCCACTAGGTTATGGCGGCCCCTATAGAGTTGTCATTTTGGAGCACTTCAATCGAGGAATTGAGAATGCATCGGTAAGTTCATTAAGTACAGGCATCCCTCTATCGACTGTGTATCGTATTACGAAAAAAAAATGTGAGGTAAAATTGATTGAGAGGCAAGAAGGGTCATAGAGCAGGGTGCGGACAGCTACCCCAAGTACAGGAGACGTGAGGAGTCTGAATGAGGACATACTGGGACTGTGAAGCTTGGGCAGAGAGAAATCATCGTCACCAACCAGTGGGTTGTCCCCTACAACCCTTACCTCCTGCATTAGTTCAACTGCCACATCAATGTGGAAATATGCAGTAGCATAAAATTCATCAAGTACGTCCTGAAGTATGTCCACAAGGGCACAGACCAAGCCGTCTTCCAACTCCAAGCCACTCAGGCAGGTGAAGGAACAGCTCAACAACCTCCAGTCATTGATGAGATCCAAATGTACCAGAATGCCCGCTACGTTGGCAGCATCGAGGCGACCTGGAGACTCCTGAGATTTGACCTGCATGAGCGCCACCCCATGGTGCAGAGACCAGCTGTCCATTTGGAGAATGGACAATGGGTCTACTTCAATCCACACAACGCAGCGCAAAGAGCACAAGGCTCTCCCCCAGAAGCAACCCTTACCGCCATCTTTAGCCTATGCTCTCAAGACCCTACAGCACGAGAGCTGAAGTACGTGGAAGTCCCTGAGCACTTCACATTGATGTCCACTCAGAATATGTGGAAGAAACGACAAAGGGGCACTGCAATCCGGCGATTGTACAGTATCAGTCCTCGCCAGGGAGAGTGCTACTTCTTGAGGTTTCTACTCAACGTTATGAAAGGATCCCGTTCGTACGAGGAGCTGAAGATTGTCAACGGCTATGTCCACAACATTTTTCGAGATGCTTGCAATGCTCTTGGACTCCTAGATGATGACCGCCTTCTACAACTTGCCCTGGAGGAAGCCTCCATCTCTCAGAGACCCCGACTGCTGCGTGACTTCTGTATTATCCTGGTGGCTTTCAACCCCAGTAACCCAGGCAACCTGTGGAACCTCTTCAGAGACCATCTTGCTGAAGATTTCCTCTTCCAAGTCCGAAGAGATGTCTATGATGAAGCGCAGTACACAGATGCCATCTACAACCAAGCTCTTACTGTGATTCAGGACAAACTCTTCCTTCTTGGAGGCAAGTCTACAGAGGAGTATGGGATGCCAACAGTCACACAACAACAAACTGTGCCTCGAGAACACTACCGCGAGACCAATTACGACACTACTGCACTCCGGGCAGCAGCTGATGACCAGCTGAAGAAGCTGACAGCTGACCAGAGAGACGTGTACGACAGCTTTATGACCATGGTTGAGCAGAGGCAGGATCCCACAGCAAGCAGCAACATAATGTTCCTTGATGCTCCATGAGGGACAGGAAAGACCATCCTGAATCTTATCCTGAACAGGATCCGCTCCACAGGCAAAATAGTGCTAGCCACTGCTTCCAGTGTCATTGCCGCTACTCTTTTGCCGGGTGGGCGGACAGTAAATAGCATTTTCAAGGTCCCTCTGGATGCCGACAAGCAAGAAACGCCAACCTGCTCTGTCAAGCGTGGGTCAACGTTGGCCAAAGTCATCACAGAGGCTGCAACCGTCATAATTGATGAAGCTCCCATGACCCACAAAGCTGTCTACGAGGCCATGGACTCTACGCTGCAGGACATCACCCAAGTGCACAGGCCTATGGGAGGCATCCCAACGCTGTTCTGTGGGGACTTCAGGAAGATCCTCCCTGTCGTCCTCAATGGCACCAGAGCCAACATTGTCAACGCCTCTCTGATAGCCAGGAGGATCTGATAGAAGCAGTCTACCCGGATCTTCATGCTCACTGTGCAGACTCAGACTGGTTAGCGGAAAGGGCCATAATCTCCTCCCTGAATGAGACTGTCAACAGGCTGAACAGAAAAATCGTAGCTGACTTCCCTGGAGAGGAAACTCTGTACAGATCTGTTGACACGGCCAAGAATGATGATGAGGCAGTCCTTTATCCACAAGAACTCCTGAACTCCATTGAGATTTCTGGACTTGCACCACATGAACTGTTGCTGAAATCTGGAGTCCCTATTATCATTCTCCGCTCACTGGACCCGCCAAAGGTGATCAATGGCACCCGATGTGTCTTCACCAGACTGCACAGGAACGTTGTAGAAGCGAAAATATCATATGGCCCCCACAAAGGTTAACCGGTGCTGCTCCCCAGAATTCCTCTGGAACCCATGGACTCACCCCTGCCATTCCAGTTCTGACGGCTTCAGTTTCCCATGAAACCAGCTTTCGCTCTGACAATCATCAAGAGCCAGGGTCCGACATTTTCATCCCTTGGGGCAGACCTGACCGTTCCGTGTTTTACACATGGAATGTTCTACGTTGCAGCATCACGAACTGGAATCGCAGAAACACTGACTATGCTTGCGCCAAACAGGGAGACCAGAAATGTCTACCCAGAGGCTCTCCAATAGAGAGATACATGATACATCGTGAAAATGCAGTCTTTTCACAGAGTTGTCATGTTTGAGTTGGATTTAACGTCCGTGCCAAAATCAAGGATATGCAGACGGCTGGTCCGTCACATTAGACTGACACCTGCGGGGCCAGGGTGGACATCGGGGTGAACTACGGTCATTTTAGCTGGAAACATTCCACATTAAAATTTCCAAGACCAAGCCGGGATTCGAAACCACGACCTTTGGATCATGAGTCCAGCGCCTTATCCACTAGGTTATGGCGGCCCCTACAGATTTGTCATTTTGGAGCACTTCAATCGAGGAATTGAGAATGCATCGGTAAGTTCACAAAGTACAGGCATCCCTCTATGGACTGTGTATCTATGGAAAAAAATTCGTGAGGGAAAACAGATTGAGAGGCAAGAAGGGAGTGGGCGTCCGAAGAAATTGGGTGAAGTAGATAGGAGGAGGCTGGGGCAATTGGTTCGGCATGGGAAAAACGAAACAAACCCAAGCTGAATTTTATTGTATTGTCTTTTAAGTGGTGAGAGAGAGGGGTGGCCAGAAAATTATTGTACAGATATACCCGAGCGAAGCCGGGTACACCGGTTAGTATATATATATATATATATATATATATATATATATATATATATATATATATATATATATATACTCAACTTATCATCCATGTTAGTACTCTCAAACCCACATCTAATATAATACATACTTGATAATAATAATAATAATAATAGTAATGAGGACAATTTCTATAGCACCCATCCTAACAACATAGGCTACAGGGCGCTTTACAGTTTTAGTAATTCAACATCTAAAGAATGAAAGTAGAACACACACACACACACACACACACACACACACACACACACACACACACAATTCTGCGTTCACGAGTCATGAACATACACACACACGCACGCACGCACGCACACAGCAATCTCGTGTGCGCACACACACACACACACACACACACACACACACACACACGCACGCACGCACGCACGCACGCACGCACGCACGCACACACACACACACACACAGACACATACAAGATGGCGGCTATGGTCAACAGCTAAACAACACGCTTGCTAATTTTTTTGCCAAAGTTCCTTAAAATGACCAGGTTCTCCAAAACAAGACCCTGGACGCGAAGTCCTTCAGCGTTGACCACCCTGATTTTGGACAACAGCGATCAAGGAAAAAACAAATCAGCCAAGAACAAGAGAGAACGAAAACCGAGAGCTGAGGACCGTTTCGTTACCCTGAACCAAACGACCTGTGGAACGCTTGGATCTGCCGGTCACAGGCCTGATAACCGGTCAAGCGAAAGCTTTGTAAGTACTGTTGCTGACATGAAAACATTAATAGAAACACTATGCTATCGAATTTGCAACTTAGAGAAAACGATACAAACTCAAAATGAAAAAATTGACCTGATCGTAAAGAACAACAAAATGACGACAATGGTCAGCGTTGCCACCCAGACTGCCGAACAGCAAAGTTATACATCATATGCTGAAGCAGTCAGCTCGGGGCCAATACCGTCGCCCGCGGAGCAGCAGAAGGGTGGCCCTCGGCAAAAAAGACCGACCAACAAGCCTTAAGTCAAGGAAACGACCATACAATGACAAATAGAACACAGCAAAAACAACGAAGTGACGCAAAAAAACATTACGTCAAGGCGACAGCAAAACGTCAGGATTCTGCTCCTAAAAGAAAAAAGAATGACGAAAGAGCTGAGTCTGGTCTGCCAAGTCTGCTTTTCATACATGATTCCGTGACAAACAAGGTCAATGACAAGAGACTTGGAGATTCCTTTGGATTTCAAGCAGAATCTCGGAAAACGTTCAAAATCAAGGATATACAACAAACATTTGATTCAGCATATCAAAAACACGACGCGCTACTGATTCACTGCGGAGTGAATGATTTAAAGTCAACATCTCCCACGGACTGCAGCAAAGATCTGGTGCAGTGTATCAGAGGCATTAAGAAAGAAAATCCTGGTCTCAAAATAATTGTCAGCAAAATAGCACCAGTCACAGATACTCAACTGACCATCAAGAGAGATCTGTTCAACGCCCTCCTGACATCAGAGCTGAGTGAAGACGAGGACGTCAGCCTGATCAGCCATAACAACCTGCGCACGAGCTCCTGGCATCTCCATGACGGCCTCCACCCCACCAACAGTGGTGCCAGCGTCCTGGCTAGGAACATCGGGCGTCACGTGAGAGACCTGCTGTGGAGCCGACCTAGGAAGACCGGACGATCACGGTACCAGCCATCCTGGTACTACCAACCCTACCCGGATCCTCTGCTCTACAGCCTGGGCCCCTGGAACAACAGGTTCAGCGTGCTGGGCGACTGGTGAAAGTGGAACTTTGCAAAACACCAGCACCACTTGTGACTAGAACGCAACTCTCGTTAACATTTGAACTGCAGTATAAAAATCATCATTCATTTTCCATTGGCACAGTCATTCATTGATATATTTATGTTATTTACTATATCTCAATGGTGTTTGCACTAGCTTACAAATAAGTTCTGTTGATACGTGAAATTTTCTAATGTTAAAATACGGTTCCTTTAAGGTATTTCAGTGGAACTGTCGATCTATTATAACCTCCCTTGACCAATTAGCACAAAAGCTTGCAGAAGAAAACTGCAATGTATTGGCCTTACAATCCCTAAACACACATAGAAACAAATTACCTAAACTTGCTGGCTATTATTTCCCCCCAATTGTTCAACAGGGGACACAGATGAAAAAATCAACGTAGCCATTTACATCAAGGAAGGAGAAAACTACACCCTCAGCGCAAGTCCCGTTCCACCAGACACACCTGATTCCTATTCCTGCGCAGTCAGGGTTCAGGTAAATTCTAACATCGTATTAACTGTTGTGTCAGTCTATCTACCACGGGGACCTAACGAGTTTAATTCTGAATGGTTACGATCATTACATACAAGACCAGATAAAAACAATAGATATCTTATAACTGGAGATTTTAATGCTCATTCCCCGTTTTGGGAAAAGAATTGTCAGTCGATTACTAGTAACCGTTTTATAGAAAATCTAGTCGACTCGTCCTTATATCTTTTGAATGATGGGAGAATAACACGAATTCCTGACAACCCTAAGCACAAGCCAAGTGCAATAGATCTAACTTTAGTATCTCCAGATCTAGCGCCACTTTGTGATTGGCAAACCCTCGATGACACACTCAATAGTGATCATATTGCTATCATTACTACCTTTGAAACTTCAAGGCCTGAACTAACAGATTTAACAATGGAAAAAGTCCCAAAATATAATTATAAATTAGCTAACTGGGGTAAATTCACAGAATTACTAAAAGCATTCTATGTCGACACAGAAGAACTTGATACTCAATCTATTGATGACCTATACGATCAGTTTCAGAATGCTATGCTATCTGCTGCGAATCAGTCAATACCTATGATAAAACCTGTCAAATCAAGTTCAAAAAAGCACGCAGGTAATGCCTGGTGGAATGAGACATGTGAAAAAGGGAAAAAGGAGAAAAACATTAAACTGAGAGAATATTTACGAAGCAAAGGAGAAGAGCGCGCTCAAAAGCTTCTTGAGAAAAAAAGAGCAAAAAATCATTTTAATCACATCACAGCTCAAGCAAAACAGCAATATTGGTCTAACTTTTGTAAGAATGAAATATCAAATCATAAAGATGACCAAAATGTGTGGGAAAAGTTAAGAACAATGAAAGATGGAGTAAACTTGCCAAAATGTCCTGTAAAGCTCCCAAACTCTGATTTCCCTTCTAATCTAGAAAAGGCCGAAGCTTTTGTTGACATATTCGCCAAAAATGGCAGTAAAGATAGTTTATCAACAGAAAATAGACTGCACAGAGAGCAAGAAGAAGGAAAGCTCATCTACAACGATCCAGACCCTATAATAAACCACTATCTGAATGCTCCCATAACAATTCAGGAAGTAGAAGAATGTCTTGCTAATCTGGGCACCAAAAAAACATCAGTGGGTTTAGACGGTATATCTAATGAAATGTTACGTCATGTCCCACCTAATGTAAAACGCTTTATCTCAGTATTCATTCAAAAATGCTGGGAAGACGGCAATTTGCCCTCATTATGGAAGCGTTCTATCATAGTTCCTATACATAAACAAAGAAAACCTCGAAGTAACATAAACAGCTACCGCCCAATTGCCCTGACGTCGCACGCATGTAAACTAATGGAAAGAATTGTCCTAAACAGATTACTTTATTTTTGTAACAAACATCAAATTATCCCCATAAATCAAGCTGGTTTTCAGAAAGGCAGATCAGCAACAGAACATCTAGTAAAACTCACAACACATGTTAAACAACAGTTCGCAAGACGAAAAAACATCCTGGCAACGTTCTTTGACATAAGGAAAGCGTACGAACAAGTGTGGCATGAACGACTTTTGTATAAACTTAAAACTAGTGGAATAAATGGAACCATGTATAACTATGTCAAAGCTTTCCTTCAAAGTAGAATTATTCAAACAAGAATAGAGCATACATATTCCAACACTAGAACACTGGAAATGGGTCTTCCACAAGGATCAGTATTATCTCCAATTTTATTTAATATCCTAATTGCAGATATAACAAAAGGCTTATCCAAAGACGTAGTTTTAGTACAGTTTGCTGATGACATATGTCTGTGGATGAAAGTCACTATAAAAAGAAAAACCCCATTAAGATCCTTAAATTACATAAAGATCAAATATCAACATGAATTAAACAAAATCAGTAGTTTCTTACATGAAAATGGATTGACACTCTCGGCAGAAAAAACAAATCTAATGCTTTTTAACTCTGGATATGACCCAGAGAAACTTCCACAATTCACCCTGAATGGGTCAGTCTTACAATACGTCAAATCTGTTAAATTCCTAGGAGTATATTTAACATCAAAACTCTCATGGAACCAACATATTGCATATATTTTGAATAAAGCAAGAAAAAGTTTAAACTTTCTAAAGATCATAAGCAAACAAAAATGGGGACAAGATAAAGAGAGTTTAACACTCCTATCTTCGGCTCTTGTGCGCTCTAGATTGATTTATGCTCAAGAAGTTTTCTTTAGTGCTCCACAGCATCTACTTAATAAGTTACAAAGTGTAGACTGCAAAGCATATAAACTTGCTCTTGGAGTTCCCACACATGCATGTAACATTGGGACTTATAATGAAATTGGAATCTTACCTTTGAACGAATTTCGAAAAGTGTCCGCCTCTAAATTTGTTTTAAAGAACCTTTCACAGAAAAGTTTCTGTACAAATGAAGTATCTCTCAATTCAGAGACAGATTTTGCTAAAAGAGCAAAAGACATAAAATCAACTAAATCTATTCAGTCATACACATCTACTCTTCTTTAAAAAACCAACATTAACCAAAGTGAAATAGCTGTCAACTCGTCCTTTCCACCCATTCCCAAATGGAAACAAACCAAAGCAAATTATGACACAAACTATACTGAACTGAACAAAAACGATCCACCATATCTCTTAAAATATTATGTAAATTCTCATTTGGAAAATCAATATAAGGATCATCTTCAAATTTTTACAGATGGCTCAGTGTTAGATGACTATAGAACAGGAGCAGCTTTTATAATACCAAAATTAAAAGTAGAGAAATTATATCATCTTGGCATACACTTGTCAATTTTTACTGCAGAATTAGTTGCTATTCTGATGGCCCTGAAGCATGTTTTAAATTCTTCCATAGAAAATTGTCCACTTTTACTGTGCAGTGACTCAAAGTCAGCTCTTTCTGCCTTACAGTCTTTAAATTCAAAAATTCGTTGTAAGACTATTACAGAAATTAATTACGTGACACATCTCCTATCGATGAAAAGAATAAATGTGACGTTCTGTTGGGTGCCCTCACATTGTGGAATCTCAACAAATGAGAAAGTTGATCAAGCTGCTCGGAGAGCAGCTCGAAATATTGAAGGCACAACTGCACTGAACATTCCGCTAGACCTATCAGAATGTTATACCTTGATTAATAAAGCATCTCTTAACAGTTTCAAAAGGTTATTGAAAGACACAGGTAGTCAATATTATCAAAATTGTATACGATCAAATCCTGACATTCACCCCAAGACGCAATTAGACAAATTCGAAAGTCCGATATCTAGAGAGGTAGTATCCTTAATTCATAGGATGCGTTTGAATTCACTTCGAACCAAATACAGCAAAAATGTTAAATGCGTAGTGGGGAAATTCTTAGTGTGAGTCACCTATTACTAGATTGTCCAAGAGCAAAGAATACAGTGCACAAGGCTGGTAGTAATATTTCACGTGATAGATCGACACCACTGACATTACCTAAAATGTTAAATAATTATGCTTTTCTTTGTTCATTATGCCCACATTTATTACGTAGTCCAGTAGGAATTTATCTTTAACTTTCAATAACCCCTCATATACAAAAAGAAACTCACACACACACACACACACACACACACACACACACACACACACACACACACACACACACACACACACTCCCCCTCTCTCTCTCTCTCTCTCTCTCTCTCTCTCTCTCTCACACACACACACACACACACACACACACTCTCTCTCTCTCTCTCTCTCTCTCTGTCTGTAATCACGTTAAGTGGGAAGACGTTAAATTGAAGAACAACACACACACACACACACACACACACACACACACACACACACACACACACACACACACACACACACACTGGAACATAATGTTGCATACATAAACACACTATATGACACGGTGAACAGCTCATTTGTACACGAGCAAAGTTTCGTAAGTGAATACCTTAGTGGTACACAAAACTGTTGATCTTATCATAAAAATTTTGCAACCTGTGACTGGGAAATAACCATGGCAATTTCAGCAACATATGAACCATATAAGACAGTACTGACATTGTCAAAGTTATTCATCTCAGTACCTTTCTCCTGAAAGAGCGAGGTCAACACTGAGCATTCAAACAAAAGATGATGCACAGAAATGTTTTCTGTGCAGACACAAGTAAAAAGTCGCAAATTGTCGCATCTTTAATGTGAACGTATGGCGAAGGGAAGCGATGCTGAGATTTGAACCGATTGGAACATGCTTTGTCTTTAGCGTTCATATAGAGTGAACACAAGCGGCTTACTGTCAGCCGATATAGTTCAATTGGAAGAACGTAAGTCTGAAGATCTAAAGGACTCTGGTTTCATCCTGGGTTCTGGCATTGTTCCCCAAAGGACTCGAAACGGGCCTAAGAGTGGAGGATATGGAGAGATGGGCGGGGGGGGGGGGGGGGGGGGGGGGACGAAAAAAAGGAGAGCGGGTAAGGGGAGGGAGGGGGGTGGGTGGGGGGATACGGAGGACTTGGAGAAGATACGAGAGGGGGGGGGGGGGCGGGCTGGAAAAAGGGAAGGGGGTACGCGGGAATGTGTTGAAGGGAAAGACAGGACGAGGGATGAGGAAAGGGGAGGGGGGAGGGGGGGAGGGGGGGATACGGAGGACAAGGAGAGGATACGAAGGGGGCGGGGCTGGAAAAAGGGGAGGGGGAACGCGGGAATGTGAAGAAGGGACGAGGCATGGGGAAAGCAGAGTGTGTGTGTGTGGGGGAGGGGGGGGGGCGGGGAGGAGTGACGCGGAGAAGGAGGGGGGGGGGGGGGAGCGAGGAAAGAAGAAGGAAGAGGACAGGAGAGGAGAACGGGGGATGGAAGAACAGGAGAGTAAGAGGTGGACAGGAGAAGGGGTGGACGGGGGTGGGGTGGGGGGTGTGGGGCGGACGGGGGCGTAATATAGTCAAAATCTAAATGCAAGTGGCTGACAGTGTAGGCTGAGAGAGAAGAGCACATCAAAGAAGAACAGTCTGGTTTCTGATTCAGCTACGGCACTGTGAGAGAAGATGCACTCAAAGCAACACACACACACACACACACACACACACACACACACACACACACATACATATACACACACACACACACACACACACACACACACACACACACACACACACACGCACACACACACACACACACACACACACACACACACACACACACACACACACACACAATGCGTGTTTGAAAACACACAGACAGAAACATCGGAGTTCTTCAGAAAAAAAAAATCAACATCTTCAGAAAAGACCTCTAACCTAACCTGGACATCAGATGAATAAAAAATGCCAGGCACATGGTAGAAAAGTTTAGAATACATGGAACAAATGTAGATAACAACATAATTATCTGATCGCTCTTAACTCCGATCAGAAATTTGACTGAAAAATCACCAAATCAGTAGCATATAAAACAAGACTTGTTGGTAACGTTACCAACCACAACAATAGCAATATAATTATTTTACAGTCCCTTTATACAGATACACAGAGAAGCATACAGAATTTGAAACCTGAAAAGCATTCAAAATATTTTGATTGAGTTTCTAAAAAGCAGCCCGTGGTGTAATACCCGGCTGTACAAAGGTATTCATTTTGATTTACTGCTCTTGAGGGATCACACGAGGATTGGGCCTTCGGGGAAATTAAACGAACAACCAACAAACAAAATGGCGAGGATGAGGACACAAGTAACGTCAGAGATCTGATCTTGCTCAGCTCCTTCGATTAGATCTTGATTTATCTCTTGACTTAGTGACTTAGTCCTCTTCGCTCCTTGAGAAGCATAGGGCCTCAGCAGCAACCCTCCACCTCCATCTGTCCCTGGCACAGGTCCTGATCTCCCCCCGGGTCAGGCTGGAGGCTCTCGGCTCGTTTAGCAAGCTCCTCCTCCAGGTCTGCTTTGGGCGCCCTCGCTTCCGCTTGTCCTGCGGGTTCCACACGAGCGCCTGCCTGGTGGTCAGAGAGCTCCTTCCGCAGTGTGTGGCCGACCCATCGCCACTTTCTCTTCCTGACCTGGACGTCCATTGGCTGTTGGTTTGCCCTCGGCCACAGGTCAGTGTTTGGCACTCTGTCGAACTCATGAATTACGTAATACGACGACTGCAGGCAGGTTCCCGTGCCAAATATTCTACTGTTGGCCAAATGTTTCTTTTCATGGTATGTTTGCTCTTGTCCATTACAGAAAAAGACAATCGTTCTCTCATGCGACGAGGCATGTGATTATGTTAATTAAAAATCTTCCTATGGCACAGTCTGTTGAACGTTCTTGGCCATGTTTCCTTTTCCTAGTATCTTTGTTGTTGTCTATCAAAAGAAAAAAAAGACAATCATTCTATCATGCGAAGAGGCATATATATATATATATATATATATATATATATATATATATATATATATATATACAATGTTTCTAAGAAAATGTTGAATGTGTGTATTTGTAATCTCAATATAAAGAATAATAAAAGACATTTATGACATAGCAGAATCACTTGGATATATAGGCAGACATTACGGAGAAGGGGGGGGAGGAAAGGGGAAGAAGGTGGGGGCAGAGTTGGGGAAGGGCGGGGAGGATGGTGGAGTGGGTAGTGTTCTCTCTTTCTGTCTCTGTCTCTGTCTCTGTCTCTGTCTCTCTCTCTCTCTCTCTCTCTCTCTCTCTCTCTCTCTCTGCGTACGCGGTCTTGCGTGTGCACGCTTGCTTGCGTGCGTGCGTACATGTGTGCGTGCGTGCGTGCGTAGTTGCGTGTGTGCGAGAAAGATGAAATAAACCAAAAGAAACAAAGATGAAAACAGAAAGAACAATAAAACAGAAGAGAAAAGATGAAAAAGAAAATCAAATCAGAGTTAACAGTGCGGCAACAGAAAGGGAGGAAAAAAAAACATGAAACACAAATGGAAAGAAAATCAGCTGATAAAGACATAAAAGCAAGGAAGAAAAGAAAGAATGAATGACAGAAAGACACCAAATGAATTTATGAATGAATGAATGGATCAATGAATGAAGTGAGGAAGGAAAGAAGGAAGGAAGGAAGGAAGGAAGGAAAGAAGGAAGGAACGAACGAATGAATGAATGAATGAATGAATGAAACGCATCGAAGGAAAGAAGGAAAAGAGTGAAAGAACGAACACATAAAGAAATAAATTAATTAATGAAAGGCGAACAAAGATCAAACAACGAATCCTCGCTCGCAGAACACAATCTCCACAACATCACAAGAACCCAAAAATCAGTCACAGACAACCGGACACGGAAACACGTCAGTCACAATTTATGGCACGCGCTGTACGGTAATGCTGTGTCACACTAGTCGACGCTCATTGGTCCTGTGCCTGTTGCCATGGAAACAATTCACATGATGAAGCTCTACTGCGTGGAAGGTACGCAGGCTGTGAGATGCATGACTTTCTGGTCACACGCGAACGCGGTGTGTGTGTGTGTGTGTGTGTGTGTGTGTGTGTGTGTGTGTGTGTGTGTGTGTGTGTGTGTGCGTGCGTTCGTGCGTGCGTGCGTGCGTGCGTGCGTGCGTGTGTATGTGTGTGTGTGTGTGTGTGTGTGTGTGTGTGTGTGTGTGTGTGTGTATGCTTACGTGCGTGCGTGTGTGTGTGTGTGTGTGTGTGTGTGTGTGTGTGTGCCTGTCTGTCTGTCTGTCTGTCACTCTCCCTCCCCCTCTCTCTCTCTCTCTCTCTCTCTCTCTCTCTCTCTCCCTCCCTCTCTCTAATTTAATTCTGTTTCCCCCACAAACTGAAATCTTAAGGAAGCATCTTTCCAATCCAAAGCCACTTGTATATAGACAACACTGATGCTTTTCTCGCTGCTCCTGATGCTCCCAAGCAGATCATGTATAAAGACCTCACCCACCCCAGCTTTAAGGGTACAGCTCAGCTGGCCTCTAAGTTCAAGCACTCTGTCTTGGACTGGCTGGAAGACACTATGCCACAGTGCAGAGGTCACCAGACAGAGTGGAATTTGCCAGACAGGTTTCTCACGGGAAATTCGTTCCAGATCCAACGCGGGCAATGTCAGATACAGCGAGGTCAACCTTGCTGACATGGCTCCCGACCAGCAGATGCATTCCAGATCTCATCAAATTACCAACGTTTCCGAAAAACGGGCTCAGTTGGTAGAGCGCCGGACTCGTGATCCTGGGGATGCGGGTTCGAATTTAGGTACAGGGGGATTTTTCCCTCGGAGTAAACATTGGTTCTGACTCCATTTTCCCATACAGTCCTTCGAATGAGACTATAAACCGAGGTTCCGTGTGTGAACGCACGCATAACATCTTGCACACACGTAAAAGCCCATCACCAACTTTCGGAAGAGAAGGCCAGTTTGGCCGTTGGTATGGATGACACGTTACATATAGCATGCACCTTCCCGAAGATGGAGTATGGCTGCCTTAATGGCGGGATGAAAAACGGTCATACACACAAAACTCCACTGCCTGTTTATACAGGTAGTGTCCGCAGGAGTATCAGCGTGCGTACGCAGAAAGAAAAAACAAAAAACAACAACAACAACAACAAACGTTTCCCAACCTGTCACGCTTCCATGACACAAGTCATGATAATCCGTCTAACTATCCCTCACAAATCTGAAATAAATGTTAGCGAACCGCAAAAAAAAAGAAAAAAAAAGAACGAAAACGTGGACAAACGAATCACAAGACAAAACATGACGTATTTCGACCTCTTAGGTCTTCTTCAGGCAAGAAACAAAACAATTAGGACAACGAAAATGAACGAGCAATCACCTATCTTCAGTCACTTCAGCGCAAGGTAGGCGTTGAATGAAAACGAGGCTGTCAGAAGGGAGATAATGTGTGAGTGAAGGTTTGCTAACATTTATTTAAGATTTGTTTAGATTTCGCCTGCAGTCGTCTCACTTTGCATCTCTACCCCTCACAAGCTAACCATGAAAACATTCCCGACGCCCAGTTGTCATACAGTCTTACTATTTCTATTCGTAACGTTGCTCAGCGTGGTTCTTATACCCATCTCCAAACTCTTTTTAACTTTTGTTGGATACTATCCATTGTGGAATTTATCATAATGAGCATGCTGACCATCTCGCAAAAAAAAAAAAAAAAAAAAAAAAAAAAAAATGGGGCGAGAAACACTTTGAATGGTATTAAACTGCCTTGCAGTTTATCTTCGGTAGAAGTGTGTAACATAATAGAATATGAAACGATGCGACGGTTTTTTTCTCTTCTGGGACACAGTATTTTTCATTCGTGAATACTATATGTGCAAGCAGATCAATTGTTACCTTGTCGTGCAGACTGTTGTTAAATGCTTTAACGACAAAGTACTGTAAAGACATTAAGTGTGTCTGCTCTGCAGAGCTGACAATTGAGCATATTCTGTTAAAATGTGCTTCAATGGAAACTTTTCTATCTCCGGAAGTCGTAGAATGTATTTTCCCCGTTT
Source organism: Conus canariensis (assembly GCA_033310375.1). Taxonomy (NCBI): domain Eukaryota; kingdom Metazoa; phylum Mollusca; class Gastropoda; order Neogastropoda; family Conidae; genus Conus; species Conus canariensis. The sequence goes on from JAMYXO010001385.1 coordinate 26,618, forward strand.
CTAATGTTAAGATATTTTGGGATCAGTTTAATCTTTTCAACCTTTCAATATTTAGATTAGCTAGTTATTTGTTATGAAGTCCTAGTTTCTTGTAACTCCTCTCTCTCTCTCTCTCTCTCTCTCTCTCTCTCTCTCTCTCTCTCTCTCTGTCTGTCTGTCTGTCTGTCTGTCTCTCTCTCTCGCTCTCTCTCTCTCTCTCTCTTCTTTCTTCTTCTTTTTCCCGTTTTTAATTTCTTTTTTCATGATGTTGAAAAATTGACAAAGTTTTTAATGTTTTTGATGCTAGAGTCTAAAATCATCGACACGATGAAAAGACTTGAAATAAAATAACTAACTGAACACAGAAGGCCCAAACCAGGCCTCTAGCCACGCCTTGTTCATCGTCCCTACCTCCCCGCCAACAGGATCCTGGCTGGAACAATGGCCAGCTTAGAAATCATGCCATGCCCCCTTTACAGACCATGCAGCATTTCCCCAGGATCCTGGCTGCAACAATGGCTACGTCAGACACCATGCCATGCCCCCTTTACAGACCGTGCAGCATTTCCCCAGGAACCTGGCTGGAACAATAGCCAGCTTAGAAACCATGCCATGCCCCCTTTACAGACCATGCTGTATTTCTCCAGGATCCTGGCTGGAACAATAGCCAGCTTAGAAATCATGCCATGCCCCCTCTACAGACCATGCTGTATTTCCCTTCCTTGATGGGGAAAACTAACGATCAGAATCGATCCCTTCAGCCAGAACCCCTGCTCTCCCCTAACCCACCCCCATACAGACTGCCTAACCCCCCTCCCCCTCCCCCGTGCACACCCTGGCATAGAGTCAGACGGTCACCGTTGTACGGCCAGAACCCATATCACTTCCCTGTCCGCCGGGATCTGAACTCATGGTCCAATACTCAACTCCTGTTTCCGACGAATGATCTGACCCGTTCTCTGCACTGGCTGCATAGGGTGACATCGCACATACTGAATATTCAACATAACCAACAATTATGAGTGTATGCATAAATATTTGCATTCTATTCAGCTGTTTCAGGCGCCTATTATTATTACTGTAAACAACACACTGAGCCCTTTCGCTGGCTTGAACAGACTTGCTGTATCGAAGTCTGTGTGGTTTGGATGCAAGAGGTTGTGCGTTAGTGCGCGCGCGCATGCGTGCGTGCGTGCGTGTGTGTGTGTGTGTGTGTGTGTGTGTGTGTGTGTGTGTGTGAGAGAGAGAGAGAGAGAGAGAGAGAGAGAGAGAGAGAGAGAGAGAGAAAGGGTATGTGTTGCAGTTGCCTAACTCACAAGAGATAACAGATCGGCTTCGTGGTCGAAACCAGCATTGCCTAGATTCCAATCGTTCTGTTCGCGTCATCATTGAAAGTATTGACTGATTGATGATACGGTTCGCCAAGCGACTGGAATCAGTGTTCGCTTGTTCTGAGACTGGATTGTACATTAATCCATTTCTCTTCCAGGTCTACCGTTCCCATTTGATGCTTCCCTGTGCAGATAGTCGGCTGCGTTAATCGTCATCACCGTTTCCTATTGGTTTCGTTATAAGCGATTTGTGTCCGTCCATACCAACGTTTCTTAGTATTGTACGTATATACTTTTCATTTCTTGTTTTGAGATACTCTGTGTGTTTTCTATTGGTGCTGTTTGAAAAATATACATATTTTCTATCCTTTGCTTTCAAAACCATAACAACATCAGATTGCTTTGATTATATTTCGATCTGCCTGGTGGTGGATGTTCCTGTTTTGTATATTGAGTCTTTGTTACTTTTGTCTAATAATTGTTGACTTGTGCTGATGTTGCATTTGGAAATCCAACTTGAAACTAGTATACGTACATGTCATTGTGTTCTAGTGGTCATCTGTACAAATCTGATCTCTTGCCAAAATTGTATGTCCACTGTGAACACTTGGCCTTCCATGGACGGCTTAGAATAGGCTTTGAAAACATAAACCATCTACTTAACAAACGAGAAGAGCTATCCTGTCCTCTATAATTCTGGTAAGCAGTTCCACATATTTTGCTGTGCTGAATCTAGACTAACAAAGTATATACCTGACTCAGACGTCTTAATATTAGGTTACAATCATTTTCGCCTTGACCCTAATCTGCCCATGCAAACTGGTCTAATACTGTATTCCAGTCAATCTGTCACGTGCAAACGGATCGATTCTTTTGAAAGCCAAGGCATTGAATCCGTTTGGTTGAAGTTAGTTTTAAGAAAAGGAAAATCATCTTTACTGGTTTATACAAACATACATATACGTAATATATATATATATATATATATATATATTCTGTGTGTGTGTGTGTGTGTGTGTGTGTGTGTGTGTGTGTCTGTCTGTCTGTCTGTGTGTGTAAACCCTGTATTGCGTGGTTCCAGTCTTCCCCTTCGAGCAAACAGCACACTGTACAATTCTGGGCAGGAGACGACCAGAACCACAGAACTGGAGAAAAAAATTCCATAATTGTATGCCTGGGGTAGGATTCGAACCCGTTCTCTCTCAGCCCGAAGGACGCGACGCTAACCGCTGCACCACAACGACCGTTCGTAAGGAATTTTTAAATATCTTTGTTTGTTTCGAGAGTGATCGTTGGCCAAAGTTTAAGACAAAGCTAGCCTTTAAACGAGGACGCTGTATGGATTATGGAACATTTTCTGTCCTTATTTACATAATTAATTATGGAACATTTTCTGTCCTTATTTACATAATTATTTTTGTATGTGTGTATGGATTTGTCTATTTATCTATTCATTTATTTACTTATTTACTTGTTTGTTTGTTTATCTATCTGTTCAGTTATTTATTTACGAATTTATTTATTTATTTACTTATTTATTGATAGATTTTGTTTATTTATTCATTTACTTATATATATATATATATATATATATATATAGCTATATATATATATATATATTCACTTATGCATCATTCATTTACCTATTCATTTATATATTTATTTAATTGTTTATCATTTATTTATTTATCTACTTACCTGCTTACTTATGTATTCAGTTGTTTGGTTTACTAATCATCACTCCTCAAATTTCGCTACTGACGATTATTATTTCTGGCAGCCTGACCAAAAGAAGTGCGACTACGTTGGGCGGATATGTCTGTCAGGTCTTAGATGGAGGGATTATTGTTCTCTGCTCCTGTTGGTACTGCATTGGGTGAATATGTCTGCCAGGTCTTAGATGGAGGGATCATTGTGCTTTTTTTTGATCACAGCGACGTACACTGCTGACCTCAAACACGCTGTCAAACATTTCGTAGCCTGTAAACAACCGAGAGCCTGTGAGAGTTCCCGGGTTCACTTTTGATTGGGGGTGAGTTGGGGAAGCGGGGGGGGGGGGGGGGGGGGGGGGGGGGGGGGGGGGGGGGGGGGTGGGGGGGTGGAGGGTGGAGTGGGGCCTGGGTTTTGAGTGGTGGGGGTGGGGGTGGGGGTGGAGGTGGAGGTGGGGGTGGCTATCGTAGGCAAACTTCGAGGGGTATGTATTACACACCTTGTATTTCCTGCGTATTTCAGTAAAGGTCACAGCTGCCATTTCCATTCTTCCCTCATGCTCTACACTCCCCCCCCCCCCCTTCCCCCACCCACCACTCTTCCGACTTCTCATCTGTTTATCCATCTATAACTCCACGCACGCACGCACGCACGCACGCACACACACATACACACGCGCGAGCGCGCAACCACGCACTCACGCGCATGCACGCACGCACTCACACTCAAAAGCTCTCCACTTTCCGCCCTCCATTCTCCCTCCAAACCATTCTGCTTCTCTCTCTCTCTCTCTCTCTCTCTCTCTCTCTCTCTC